>OX442423.1:6577931-6617774 GCA_949361645.1 Spongilla lacustris | reverse complement strand
TAATTTTAATCATCATCGGGTCTTGGGGGGGGGGGTTCCGGACACCACCGACACCCCCCCCCCCCCCCCCCCCCCCCCCCCCCCCGTATCCGCCACTGGAAAGAATTGTCGTCATTTTATAACGCGAACGTGACACAATGTCTCTAGGCAACCGCTGAGGTTTTTACTCCGGATATGACGTTTATCGTACTTCCGATCTTTCATGCACTAAAAGTAATTGCATTCCGTATGCGCCGTTAAAAGAAGGGTCTATCGTCTCTTGTTTATTTTGCGTTAGCAGACAGTTCACAAAAGTCAGAGCAACAAGAAATACCTGGTGCAGAAATGCTTTTTCTACCCCTCGTTGTTGGTTTGATCATGATGGAAACAGGTTTGTATATATTCTGATTCGTGCTTCAAACGCAACGGTACAGTAATAATAAACGGTAAACTGTCTCATTTTTTTTTTTTCGCAAGGTTCCGTTGGTTCTCAAATTATCTCAGGTCCGACCATCCAGAGCATGCCAGTCGGGGAAGTCGCCGTTTTCAACTGCTCACTACAATGTACGAATGAAACCATCACCCTCACCTGGTACGTCGTTGTGCCCGTAACGCTGCGAAAAGTCTCCATATTTCCGTACACTTCGCTGAGCCAGGTGAAGTCCGTGTTCGGGCTCGACGTCTCCAGAAACATCATAAATGATTGCCCCAAGGGTGGATACCATGTAGAGCAGCTGCTGGTCTCCAACGTGACCAAAGATTTCGACCTGATGCCGGTCCAGTGTGGACTTTTATGTTTTCCTAACACTTTCGGCTGCAAGGTGGCACAAATTCTTTTTAGCCCTGTAGGCGTCGTGAAAATTGTGCCCAAAGCCGGCGAAGGTAAGTTCAATTCGGAGAATGGTATAGCGTTTTTATTTTTGCATGCTCTATCTGAATCCTTTCAGTGTCTACCCCTGGCTTACGCTAGCTCGTCGCTGCATGGCGGTGCGGCTTCACAGAACGATCTATACCGAGTTCGGGTGTATGACGATTTTTGAGTATCATTCTACCAACATGTACGGAGGGCGATTATACACTGCACGTATATGGAGGAATATGTACGATGTAAATGTACCTTCATGCGTGCTAAATGAGAATGTGATAAATAATACATTTTGTTTGTAGTGTGGCATAAGTCAGTCCTACTGTGACAGATAAGTTATTGTAGAACAAATATTCACACTTATTTTGTTTATGTTCCATGTTTTATTATTTCTTGGCTATATTTAAATGCATGCATGCATGCGCATATGCATGGACGAGCTTTACAGTGCACGCGTAAGATTAGGAACGGGACAGCGCGCGTGGCTCCGGCTTTGAACTTAACTTGATTCATAACTTCAGGCAGCTTAGTTGTAGTTGCGGTTGCGCAGGATGTGCTATCAAATTCTTCAGAACTCGAGTCCATCATGTCATAGCGAAGCGGAAGTGAACGTTCACAAAGGATGCATGATGACTGGGCATGCATGCTTAACTGACCAGCTAGTTTAGTGGGAACACTAGTACCATCAGAGCACTCCTACCATATACATGTACATGCAATTCACTGTTACATGCATGTATATATGCTGTAAGGTTTTGGGATATATACATTGAGGTACAATGCAGATCAGTCTCAAGCCTATTGGGCTTAATAAATGGGTACTCCTCATGATAGCATACATCAAACCTGTTATTTCTTGTGAAATCCAGTGAGCATAGTGCACTTGCATGCCTCACTGAATGGCCCAATAGGCTTACATCTTTAAATTTGCTTCATTTTCATTATGCAAAAGACATAAATTGTTTGCAAAATTGAACCCAAAAAGAACCTGATGTTCGGAAAGTAAGGAGGATCACAGTCTCACAGCTGCTACTGTTGATGGTCATTTATCACTGGTATTATCACATGACTCCCACATGCATGTGCATACCCTCACACCACTTCCACTTCCATGCACATGGAATCACACCCCTCACTGGTACCATCACACCACTCCCATCTACATGCACATAGTATACGTGGCTGTCACACTATACATAGACTTTTAATAGTGGGCTATATACATGTATACCTGTATATAGCACACATTACACTGCACCATTTTTAATGTGTATAGACACAAAAGAGCACATGCAACAACTTCTGTGTAACAAGCTTGTTCTTGCTTATGTTGATTCAACTTCATCCCACACTTATTATCATGGACGATGTTCTGTGGGTGTACTGGCTGATCCTTTCCTTATAAATCTACATGTATGCAATCATACTTATATGTATAGCTGCTCTCTAAATGAAGAATGGATGCACAGATTTAGTGTTATTGCCAGACTAGTTGGTCTTCTCAGCTCAGTGTAATAATACTGCATATATATGAAAGAGAGGTACGGGTTTGGAGTGAAACAGCTACTGTTCTGTGTTTGCATTGCAAACAACATGCACTCAAGTTTTGTGACTTGGATTTTTATAACATTCTATAAAATGGGGAAATTTTGGTGGAAAATGTCCAATATATTTAAATGGTTGGGTGTATTAGATTAGTCAAAGCATGACTGTCATGGTACCATACAATGCTAGGGTCAAGCATGGTTGCATATACATGCACATTCAATCTTGTTGCCACCCCCTTAGTAGGGCCAATTTATAAGACTTTAGATTTCCGTGTTATCAGAATTGTAGTCAGTAAACTGCTTGATTATGCATGGGGCTCTGAATATGAGAATTCAAAAACTGCATAAAAATATATGTGCCAGATACAAGAGGCTACTCAGATAGAGTACAAAGAATAAAAACACATTCTTGCTGTTTTACTGAGTTTTTGTTGCTGTAGGCTAAACACTTCACCACACGTGTCTTCCATGATAGGACTTCACAACATGAGAAAAGACCATACATTTTGATTACTAGTATGTTCAAGTATTAGATAGACAGCCAATGCTTATGTGCTAAGATCATGATCAAGCTGTAACGCATGTGGTTGTACCGTGTGTGTCGATGGCCGTCACTGTAGCAGAGACCTTGTGCATGTCCAAGCTTGCAATGTACTGCAAGAAAGCTGTAAAGCATGCAGGCATTCCCACACACGCACCTCCTAGCTGCGTCCAGGTAGTGACAGAGCACAACAGGGAGGGAGTAAGGGCTGTACGGTATTTTGTATCTCTTCAAAGCCATGCTGGCATGAACATTGCTGATGTGTGGATATAAGTTTTATATTCAAATATTGAAGCTGGGAGAAAAAAAAGCTGAAGCTCACATTGTATGGTGATCGCAAAATCAATAATAAAAAGATTTTTGAAGAGTCAAACTACTACATATTCAAGGCTGAGGGATGGGTTTGGACAAACTGATTCACACCCACTAACCATTACTGCATTTCTACTTTCTGGACATTTAGCATCAACATATGAATTTTGTGGGCAAACATCTCCCACATTTATTGACATGCGTATCAACAGTGTGAGTAGGGTGGTTTCAATGCATGGCCTAATGAAGTGACTAACTCTAATAATGTGGTCACACCTTATAAACACACACACACACACACACACACACACATGCACACATGGCATGTGTACCTGCCACTTGCTCACACATCACCACGCACTTCTGCTTACACACCAGCACATTGTGATGGCCATCAGCAATCTCAAGGGGAACAGGTCACAAAGCCCTTATTACTTGGTGTCATCTTGTGTACATGCAATGCACATGTGTATGTATGCACATCATTTGTACATGCATGTATATTAGTTTTGATTATTGTCTGAAGTATACCTGTACATAATGCAGGTCTGGGCACGAGATTAGTGCCATGTACACACACACATGTACCTGTAGTTATTGGAGGGCACTATGCTGTATAGCCTTATATGGATTTGTCACAAATCATTGATATTAGTCTGTGAATGGAAGAAGTAAATCACATTCACGCAACTTGCAATGAACTTGTGTTGTTGCCCTCATTCACCATTGCGTGGTATGTGCAGATTGACATGTGTACAGAACACCTGCTTTTTTCCATTACCATATATAGTTCCACCAACACAAGTTGTGTACGAGGATGTCGGAAGACAGAACAAACACATGTAAGGCTATCATTGAGAATATAAACGTCTAGAGCCATGGAGGCTAGAGCCAATATAGGGCCATGGAGGCTATATAGGGTCATGGAGGCTATACAGGGTCAAGGCTATATAGGGCCATGGAGGCTATACAGAGTCTTGGAGGCTATGGTAGGCCTTGGCGGCTATATAGGGCCATGGAGGGCTATAAGGATTTTATTTAGCTTCTCGCAATAATGTTTTTATGTGAATGAAAATGGCTGAGCTAGGTCTGCATGAATACTTTGTATGCATTTAAATGGATGACCCAAATAATCCATTTAAGAGGGAGAAACTGGAAGTAAGATTAATTGTACTGTACCTGAAAACTATGCTGCTGCCAATGCACACTGAAAATTAGAATGGAACCTAAAACTGTTGAGATGTCCAAGTCATTTGCCTGCTTGAGAACTGAACACCAGTGAACAAAATAAAATGGATGCTACTACTGCAATGGAACAGTAATGGTTCCCACTTTGTACAGGGAGACTATATGTAGGTGTGTTAAAACACCAGGGCTACCCTTGTCCTTTTGCATAAATACAATGCAAGAATGAAAAACTGAAAAAAAGCAAATACACAATGCACAAATATGGAGTTTTGGTAGTTTATCATAGCCAGTGACCTATTTGCATGCAAGGCCATATACGTTAGAATGCAACAGAAGAACCTCAAATCTGTCCTTTGATACATGTATAGTGTCCCATGATGGTGTTTTTATGACCCAATGCTTTCTGATGTGTCTACTTGAGCATTTAATTCCTAACTGGTTCAGCAAATTAAAATGTCTACTGCATCACAGCATTAAGAGACAGGGGACAATGCAGGTAAGTGTAATTGTTAGTAAGAAAGAATTCAATGTACCTGCACACCAAGCACATAACTACATTTATTAGAAAAAGTCACATTTATTAACTATTAACACATCCCTGATCCCCTGTTGCATATAATTTACATGTACATTGCTGTATAAATGTACATATTATAAGCAGTACTACATGTACATTTTCACTTATACTTACTTACCCTATTTGTCTAATAACCACTCAACCACAGGAAAGAACTCCCAAAATAATGATTATTATCAAATAAAGGCCAGTGACTGTACAATCTTGTTTAATCAATGATACCCACCCATTCCAAAATGCAATATGTAAAACACATGCATTTTCGTAAATGGATACCTTTGCATATATGGCTAGTGGTCTATGATGAGGTTTTGGTTGCCGCCGAAGGTTCTAGCGTATGCTCTGCCATTGGATCTCAATAGGTACATTTTTCTGCGATTGTAGAATTGTGAGTAAATTATAGATCTTAAAACATGCCTAGTGCATACCAATTACATGTGTAAATTTGACGTCAAAAATTTGCAGCTGTTTCCTCACTCGTAACATGGAAGCCTTTGCATGGGCACAGGCGTTGCTTCTTCTGTAGTAATTATCAACATTCTAGTTGGTGTCTTGTAACAGTGCATGGTTATGTGTTCAGTTGCATATGGTATGATTCTTCCTTTTTGTGAAAGAAATTTTACTGTGGGAAACAGCCACTGTTTTTTGTTTAACAAGCCCTCCATGTTCTTGAGTTTGTGATTGTGGAGATTTTCAAGAGAACAGAAACCTGTGCCTTTTTTGGCAACAGTTGTAGGCCTCCAGCCCTCTCCCTGCTAATACCCCTAAATGAATGTCAAATGTGGATTTCACAAAACTTCCTGTTGGGATATACTACCTGCAAGTGAGTATGAACTGAAGAAAAGCGTTAACCCAGTAGTAGAACCAAGGTTTTCTAATAAGGGTGCCCGAAAGGCAATCGATAAGCAAGCTATATAGCCAAGGACAAAATCAAATGCATAAACATTTGAACATACCGCGAATTTGTGACGACATATTGAAATACATAATGCATGAATATAATTGGGTGGGTTTCATAAGCGGCGCTTATTCGAGTGCAATATAATGCCATGGCACGCTTGATAAAACTAAAAAATCACGTATGATTACCACAATCGGTATGGTGATTGTTACACTTTTATACAAATGCTGATTTGATACAGATAACTAAAAATCCATTATGTCGTCCGCTGATCAGTGTTTTGTAGCATGCAGGTATATACATTTACATGTTTATGGATGAAAATATGTCTGAATGTACCTCATGTATACCTTAGTGCCAACAACACGTAAAACTCCTGATTATCGTATCCATGCATACGATACGAATCACCTATTATATGTACATTATCGCAGCAAGCTGGAATGTCCAAATTAGGTCAACCTGACAAGCGAAATAAAGGTATATTATTCAATTTGTTCTGATTCGAAGTGTAATAGCACTGAGTACTGATTGATACGTGCACAGCGTTGTTGGCCTAGGCCCAGTTATGTGGCCTTTACTTGTAATGGCATTCATTTGGTGCACATACTTGAAGGCTATAATAGGCCTGTTGAAGTGATCGGTCCGAATGAACTGTTTTAACCTTAGTATTTTGTCTCGATCTATAATAATATTATTATCAAGAGAGTTTGTTTCAAAAGGTGGTCAAGGTGAGCCGAAGTGGGAACTGCGCGCTTAATCATTGATTGACCAATTGCGACTTAAGTCACAAAATTGCGTCTTAAAAGTCACAAATTGTGACTTAAGTCACAATAGGTTTCAAGCTGACATTTTTTATCCAACAAAATGATCCTTTTTGAAACTTGCCTCATACACTGGATGCATGTGTGTTCTTTATATGTTGTTGTGAACACTTAGATATGCATATATAACATTTACAATACAAGGCCTTCTCTGCATTCGATCTCGGAATATCGCAAAGTCTCAATACTTTTCTAAGTACCGGGGCTACATCAAGAGCCTTCTATCACCTAAGTAATTTAAAAATACATATAATGATATTAGAGTCATGTGCTTTCATAATATAGCATTTAATGTCTATTGTCCTGAATGTCCACCCGGGGGTACAATTGTATAGCGGTAATGTATACCCGGGTGGACAGCAAAAAAAAAGTTATTGCTGTTCGATCACGGAAGGGACCTCTACATGTAGAGTGGCATTTAACGGTAGTGGCTTAGAGTACAAGTCTTTTCAGGATTGGGCCGAGATAAGCAAGGCTTAAATCCTTTTGGTACATGTAGAACGAGCTGTGCTAGTGGACTGTCACATAACAATTGTTCCCCCCAAAAACAGTCCCCCCCCCCCCCCCCCCCCCCCCCCCGGACCAAAAAAATGGTCCGGGGGGACCAATATTAAAAATCGGTCCCCTTTGAAACATTTGGTCCCCTTTGAAAAATTTGGTCCTCCCCCCCCCCTCCCCCCCCCCCCCCCCCCCCCCCCCCCCCTTCACCTAATTTTTACCATTTGGTTTGTAGAGCTAAAAGTCCCCACATTGAATAATTAAGCTATTTGTACAAGGCATGAAAAATGTTGGTCCTCCTTAGTTTGGTAGCATGGAAGAACGCTTTGCCTAATTGACCTCCCTCTTCAGATGCTTTAATCTGAACAGCATGTTTTGGTGTAGCTACAGATTGTACCTTAATTGATTCAAAGCCACATGTCACATGTTGCATACTTATATACACAGGAAAATGAATGTGGTATAAATATAAATCAAAGTTCTTTTCAGTGTTGACATGTCCAAGTTGATTTCATTTGCTTCTCTGTGACTTTCACATCTCTTATGGTACCACTCTTTGCATTGACTGCACTGCACAAGGTTTCCACTGTATGGTGCCTTTGTAATGTCCATGCAGGTGCAATAAACTTTAACTGTTTTTTGTACTATTGCTATACAATGTGCACATAAATTATTAATTCAATACTTTTGCCATTTGATACACCAGTTGATTATTTATTATCTCATCTTAAAAACGTATGCTCCCGGTTCAGTTCTGATACTACCAATATAGAGGTGAAACCATGAATGCAGTGAGGCCTCTTTGGTGTATTACGCTATTGCGGACTTATTTAAACCGCTGGGCTGTGAGACAGTGTAAAAATTTCGGCTCCAATAAACCACTCTTTCTCCTACAATGAGCATTATACACAAGCAGATATGATAAGCATAGAAACATTGCAGTTGTTATATGTTTGCAATACAATGTAATTTAACATCCAAATACAAATGTCTATGCATGCTAAAAATTAATGATTACCTGTGGATGGTAAGGCTCGAGTTGTAAGAAGTTTTGTGCATGAGTTCATGCATGGTCACCCTGGTCAGAAACCCCATCCTCATGAAGATCTAAGAAAATTAATATAATATATATAGATATTCATATGCAAAGGACCTTAGAAAGCACCATTGATGCAGACGTATCCACTGTTGGAACAGCATCTATGTAAAGTAGTCAGAAAATGCTAGCAGCATCATCTTCAAAGTCTTCACCATCGCCATCGTATTCACCAGGGCCTCCGTCCGTGCTATAGCATCGCATTCATAAAAGCCATCGTTCACCCCAAAGAAACCGTCGTTACAGACACTATTCTGACCAACGCCATCGTTGGTCAGAATGCATGAACGTGCACTGAATCGTATATCTACAGCCGAAGGCCTTTAAAGGGGGACCAAAATACGCATGCGCGGACCAAATATTTCAGAAAAAATTAGTCCGGGGGGGCCCGTTTCTTCATAATAATTGGTCAGGGGGCCGGGACCAATTCTTGGGGGGCGGGGGGGGGGGGGGAGGGGACGCAAAAAGGGCACGGAGGGGCCCCCCGAGGTGTCGAGACCCAACCACCACCTAATAGCCACCTGACATTCAGCAGGATCTATTTGCAGGTTCATGCCCATGCATTGAACTATATGAGACAGGACATTGTAGTCACACTGTGAAGGATGGATGTAACGACACTCTGAACATGAGCTTTCACACATGAACATGGCCATGGTTGCTTCTTTTGTATGCATGGTGATTATTGCCAGGCTGTAGTCGTGCATAATCATGTTTGAAAGTCAGAGAGGTTTGGTGTGAAACAACCACTGTTTTGTGTTTGCATTGCAAAAAAGATTTGTGACTGGAGAGACACAGTCTTCTTTGGTGGCCACCTATACATGCTCCACAATGAATGGATCATGGATCTCACATTTGGATATGCCCCCCCCCCCCCCTCTTTTTTGACTGAAGAATTTCGAGGGAACCTCTATTGTATTGTGTCTCCGTATCATCTGTCATACATCAGCACATGTTTTTCTCCTTTTAAAAATTGTTTTAAAAGATGCGGCAAAAATTTGATGCTCATACATTTAGACAATACAACTAAGTACAAGTTAAAATACATAAATACACAAATAAATGGAACTTAGAATTCGTCTCATACTCATACTGAGTAAAATACATTGCATTGCATGCTCATACTTGTGATGTGTAACCGACTAATTAATAAACATTACATGTATAGATACGTCAATAAGAGAACAACTGACAACTGATTAGTTTTGGCAGGCAAGAGAAAATAGAAGTGGACAGAAGAGGAAGCGCTAAGACAAGTATAAATAAAGGTATATTATGTGTATTAAAGGGAATACTCATGCAACGGGCACCACTTACGCTATAGCGCTGCGCTAAGACATATAGCTACATGTACCACGCGGGCCTCAAGTAATATGCAGTGTTATGCTTTCGCTTACTTCGTTGCGCCAGCTAGAGCGGACCGGCAGTAGAGCGGCTAGCGGCAGCAACGCAAATGTACAGTGCATGTGGCGTAGGAAATGTAACGGCCGTAGCAGCGCTACACTTCGGATTTTATAGTCGAAAATAGTCTATGAGTATGCGGGTTAAGAATACATTTACGTTGCTAGTTGTGAGCATGTCATTGCACTGGCTGCAATGACACGTGCGGGACTACATGGCCCTTCCTTTGCGTTTTGGCGGAAGGTCCTGCATGCGGGTATCAAGTCTTGCCGATTCAAGCCTATACCGCAGAAGCCTAGTCTCGCAAGCCAGACGTACTACTACGTCTGGCTTGCGAGACTAGGCGCGGTGCTTAGTCGTACGACTTGAGTGGACTGGGACGAGTGAAACGTTCCGAGAAGTACGTATTACCAGTGTTTACATGTTTCAAAGAATTTAATCACCTAGAAATTGTATTCACGCGTGGTCTTTCAAAACTTAGCTATATTTCATATGGCTGATCTATTTTGACAAAATTGCGTATTGATCTAAAAGTACATGTATATCATTTTATTTGAAATCACTATATTTACGCTTCAGTCCATAAAATTACATATGTACAGAGCATAACCAAGTAGCCCTTAATTTATTATAACACATGTACAATGTGTTGTGCTAACGTTGTGACAATTCTATTTATTACACACCTTATTCTTTGAAGCACATAGTTGTGAACAACATCCACTTGAAGTCTTAAGAGAGTAGTTTATGTTTAATGTTTTTAGAATTGCAATAAGATGGTGCCCATAGTAGCCCCATACGCATATATCATGAAGCCCTTTATTCATATTAATTTTATGCATATGCATGCATGAAAAAATAACGTTCCAATCTGCTTTGTTGCTATTCAGAATGAAGATTGTTCTTGATCTAGAGTGTCTCATTGTAGAACATATAAATAAGTCAGCATCAGTGGTACCCTTACAGCTCCTGCAATAATAAATGGATTAGCATTGTACATAAACTACAAATTACTGAACTATTGACAACCCAAATGGAACAGCCAAGGTAGTAGACAACGGAGCAAATCAGCCTATAGGCATAAGAATCACCCGTTCTAGAGCTTGGAATGATGTTGTTTTATGTGTAAATCTTCCATTTAGACTTCCATTTGATATAGTCCCCATATATAGTACTTGCACATATCCATCCTTCTCATTTAGTTAATACTCATGAGAGCAGACAACCAAACATTTCCTGTCCCATGTCAACTAAGCTTAGTTAGGCTGAAGTAAGGCAGTTAAAAAGGTCACTGGGTGCATTGAGATATTATTATCGAAGTTATTGCAGATTCACAATATATCAAAATTAATAGGATAAGTTGAAAAAATAAAATAATGAAAGAATGTAAAATGAAAGCTGTAAATATGTACATGTAAATGTACAACGCGTACATGTACATGCACAACATGTACAAGTACATGCACAACTTGTACATGTACATGTACATGTACAAGTACATGTAGCATCAATTGCAGTTGAAAGAGTAAGTACATGTATATGATGGAAAAAATTCGAAAAGCATAAATACTAAAAGTGATGAAAAGGTATATTGTTTCTTGTCGTCTCAGTATCGATGTTTGGAGTACCGTGTAGTTATTGGTAATATATATTCAAGAGAACTGGCATGTTTAAGCCTACCTGTTCCATCCACAGTTAGTTATTGTGCAGATGAACTTGGAGTGTATGCATTGTTTGATACGTAGGTGAACATATAATACACGTACTCTATAATGGAAATCTTTCAGTGTAACAAAATCTAAAGTCATCGTCAATGATTGAAAAACAGATGAAGCAGAGTAAGAAGGGGAAACTGTTACATATGGGCTACATGCAGATTATCCTGCATGATATTAACTTAAATGGACTTACAAAAAAATTAAAAATCTTAATCTTCATCACACTGCGCACATGCGATATTATGTGACGGCAATGACCTTCCTTGTTCTTTTGACTCACTTGCAATAGATGAAAATAATTTAACATTAAGTGCACCTTTATGTTGTCATATTACATGTGTTATGGGTTTTTTTTATGTTGCGCACTTTTAAATGTTTCTGTATTCAATAGAAACTCAGTTTTTGTTTTGCACATCCCAGTCTTTCGCGTACATATACATGTATTATACCAATCGTTTTTATCTTGATCTTTAAAATTACGTGGTGCTCGCAGGGAGATATACATCTCGAGCAAGTAAGGTATTGTTGGAATATAGAAATTTTGCTCTTTCTAGTGGTATACAATTTATGGCTAAAAAGTAATTTGAAAAAATTGTCAACTACCTAACATTTAATTGAGTGTCATAATGCCGGATGCAACAAAATATGATGTACATGTATGGTAAGTGTTCATTCTTGCTGCTTCCAAAGTAACTTTGTTCTTTGGTGTGTATTCTTCCAAGGGTTAGCTCTTACATATATAGCACTGCATACATAGCATATTAAGTATAGCAGTGCACTGTTCCAAACTGATTCTTGTTCCACACAGGAAGATTGCGGTAAAGCTTCAGTCTCACTTACAAGCCTTGTGCAATTAGCGGCCTGGTTGTCATGTACATGATTAAGCTATAGCTAGCAAGCCATTCACAACATATATGCATGAAATCAGGCCTGTATGGCTTATAGTATAGATTCTACCTAGCTATAGCTATAGCTACTTTTGACAATCGCACGTTTCAAACCTGAGCGCCGCGGCCTTTATACTTTACTGCATGTATATACAGTATATACGTAGGAGCAATTTACCGTTAACATGCATGGCCATAATTTCAGGCCCGTAGCCAGGGGGGGGGGGGGGGGGGGGGGGGGGGACAATTGCACCCCCGGTCACTGTATCCTAGCCCCTGCCAGTCGTATATTGTGCACGAGTGCATGTAAGAGCACTGGTACGGAATCAAATCAGGGCCGTATCAGCCGGTCAGGGAATACTGATAAAATTGTGTGCAAATGCCCGGTATATTTGCAGTTCAGATTACCCGCAAATTTTTTCCATGGTTGTTTTAGTTCTAGGCCTGGCAACAGCTAGGCCTGTAGGGTGGTCCGGAGATGAGGAGGTTTGGGTAAACAATAAGGGCAAGTCTTGCAATTTTGTACTTAATTGAAAAAAAGAATTGTGACACTTCAATCCTACGGCATACTACTTTGTAAATGCCAGCCTTCCTTTACCAAGTAGTAAATAGGACTATGTAGTAGAGGAAGACTTTAACCGCATTTGCTTTCATGTGTATACATCTGCATGTAGTATGCTATACGCACGTGCATGCAGTTCTTGCATTGTGCATTGCCCCACCAGCTTTGCATGCAATTGTGTATTCGCAATTGAATACAAAATTGCATGCAAGACATAAAAATTTCTAAAGTTGCAAAGCGGGCAATGAACAATATAAATTCAGGACAGCTCACGCTATATACAGATGGATGAAAGCACATGCGGTTAAAGTCTTCCTCTACTACACAATCCTATTTACTATACTACAAGAAAGGTTGGTACCACATTTTCAGTCATCTATACCGTATTGGCTAGATTTACTGCATGAACCAAATAATGAAAATGTTGTACCTACCTTTCTTGTAGTATAGTAAATAGGATTGTGTAGTAGAGGAAGACTTTAACTGCATGTGCTTTCATCCATCTGTATAGCGTGAGCTGTCCTGAATTGTTCATTGCCCGCTTTGCAACTTTAGAAATTTTTATGTCTTGCATGCAATTTTGTATTCAATTCCAATGCTTCATTCCTACGGCATTGGCCAGATTTGCTACTTAGAAGTTAGAACCAAATAATGAAAATGTTATACCAGCCTATACCAAGCAGTAAATAGGAAAGAGGATGACTTTAAACACATTTGGTTTCATACATGTATATCTGCATTCTTGCATTGCATCAGCAGCTTTTCAACTTTCTCGAGCTGAAGTGTAGCAAGACATCAATATCTTAATTGATGGTGTGAGGAGAGGCATATAAGGAAATATATGTTACCTGTTGAAGTTATATGATATCTTAGCATATTAAAATCCAAACTTACTACAATCTCATTATGAATAATATTATAAAGAGTCTTGTTTGGAACTTTGATTCATTAATGCAGGCGCAATTTTTTCGGACTATTGAAGCTTTGAGACAGTTATTTGGGTCGGAAGTTTACAGTGCTCTACCATACCCCCTATAGTTGGGCGGGATGGGTACCCCCCTCCCACACTCTCCCCGGGGCTTTCTCAATTTCATGCAAATCCTGCATCTGGCAGTGTGTGCCATATACCATACATACATGTACATGTACTTATAACATGCTCCCCCCCCCCCAACCACCATGCACCTGGCTATACGGGCCTGATAATTTGAGGATATGGGTTTGCTATAGCGCTATTCTCGGTGAACTTATCCATTCTGCAAATTGGTGGAAATTCATTATAAGTTTTCCAATTCATACATGTATATTTTCTAGACGCAGCTCAGATGATCAACACTAAGTTATTTATACGTTTGTATACATGTGCCTGTATATTCATCTGTACAATTGGTCGACGTCAAATTGTGCAAGGACAGCAAGGTATGTTTTATAAAGCTGAATAAATTAAAGGCAAATATTGTAAACGTTAAACTCCGTTATTAAATTTAGGGATTCAAGGCCAACTTATTTCAGCTTGAACCAGAAACACTAATTTCCTATATAGCTAGTAATACAGAGCCTAATTAATTTTGAGGTGCAACTCAAGATTGCGTCTTTTTGCATGGCACTATACATTTACATAAAGAACTGCAAGCTGGTTGAAAATTGAAAATAATATTATATTATACATGTGCATGTGAAGCATTAAATTAGAAAGATCCCTCTCACACACGCACACACACACACATGCACACACACTCTCCTATATATGGCTACACTACAATTGACCAAAGCAGCCAAATATTATTGTTATAAACTTTGTGCTCTGCTGATGTGCTCACCTATGTTTATAGATACACGTTTGTTAATTATCTGGAATAAGCTAGCTGTTCCTCTTCATATTTGCTCTGAATGGAGACAACATTTTGCAGTGTGTGTGTGTGTGTGTGTTATTTTCTTTCCTCCCCACATTTAAATGATGCCAGTCTTATCCTTCTGATCTCAGGTGCTTGCCCACAGTTCACTCTCAGTAGCCCATCAATGAGTGCCTACTCATGTCCTGGCAGCAGCATTACCTACACCTGTGCTCTTAGTTCTACCATGCTTAGTGTGACTACTATCTGGAAAGGATCAGGCTTTCAGTGCCCCCAAATACCACTCTACCAGAATACTGGTGGAATACTTAATCCAACTGCTGGTGGAACATGTGGCAATATCTCTGCTGTGACAACAAATATCTCCAATGATGGAACATGCTACACATCTGTCCTCACCATTCCTGCTGTTCAGTCTCTAAATGGGACCACAATTAAATGCTCAGATGGTATTACTGGAACTGCTGTGGGAAATAATACTGTGAATGTGAAGATGATAGGTGGGTGGAGTTTAATGTACATCCAATATTTTTTCATGCATTTGTACACGTCTAGATGCACAGATATGCAAAAAAAAACATATCATTGGGCCTCTGCAGTACGGCATATTAGATTCATATTTTGATTAACATTTCCTCCCCTTCATATAGCCTCCCCTGGTTCTTTTGAGACAATGACAATAAATAGCCCAATTTTGAATGCTCTAACAGTGACCTGGACCCCTCCCACTACTGGTGGTGTTCCTGCCAGCTACAATGTCAGTATCAATGACAGCAGTAGTCCTGTAGTCATACTTGATAATGGATCATCACTGTACACCCACACCTTCACTGGACTGATCAGTGACACACTCTACACTGTCTCAGTGGTAGCCATCAACTGTGCTGGGACCAGCAATGTGACATCAAAGACAAGATTGACAGGTGATATTGAATGCCAGTTGTATTGTTTTTAAAAAAATATCAAGGAAGAAAATTGATTTATACATGTGTTTATGTGTGTGTGTGTGTCTATGGGGTAGGTAATGTTAAATTCAGTTATCAGGGCATATGTATTACTCTCACTGTGTTTCTTTCGCATGTTGAGAATTATACCTCTCATGTCGTACATTTTATTTCACAGTGGCTGACCCTCCAAACAGTGGCAGCATCAGAACTACATTTATTCTGTGCACTAACAACACCCTCTGCCTCCTTTACATCACATGGACACCTGTGGTATGTATATTGTACCCCGTACCCCAATGATAAATTTTTGGACCTCACCAGAGAGGCGGTGTGACTATGTACTCAGTGAGGGTTGTTGGAGATGGTAGCTTTGTTGGTCAAGGCTCTGCTAACTGTACCAATTCACCATGTCTTCATGTTATTTATCCTGAAATATCTGCCTTTGCTACCACTTACACCATCTTTGTGGCATCCATAAATGGGGATGGAGATGTGGGACCGGAGAATAGCTCAACCATCAGTGGTCAGTGATTTATGTTTTTGAATTGCTCTGCATAAAATGGACCATCAGCTAAATGTAATGTATTATCCATCTGGTTTCCAAAAAAAATCACAAAATTTCAACAAATATTTTTCAAAGTACTGTTCACATGCAAATACAACCATACAGCAATTCCTACATAATGATATGTATCATGCAATGCCGGCAATATACATTATATATAATCATAACAACAAATCAGTTACATGTACATGTATGCATTCATTTTACAGTCATCAACAGTATCACAGCAGTGAACAGTGGAGTTTCCAATGCATCCTTTCAATGCTCATTTTGGGACAACCAGTCCTACTGTCTGGTGTGCTGCAGCACTGATCCCTCTGTTTCTCCTGACTCAAGTGTGTACAACATCTCCACTAGCAGAGGCACAGAGGTGACTGTTGACCTTGATGGCCTCACCAGTGGTCAGATGTACTACTGCAAGGCAGCAGCGACCAACAATGATTCTAATTCACAAAACTGCACCTTTCCAGGGTTTGGAACTGTGAATGTATTCATTAGCTTCAGAACACTGCATGGCACAACAGGTTCAGGTATGCTAGGGGTCTCAGTATGCAAATTTTGTCATTAAAAATCATGTATATCCTCGCATCAATTTACCATTTGACCATGTCAGGAATTACAACTCAAATCCCAGGTACATATACATGTGTATTGTTGACTTACCACCATTTCATGTGCTCAACACCTCAAAAGACATAGTGAGAACTATACTCGCTGTCCTCCTTTCTACTGCTGCTGCCATAGCTGTCATAGTCACCATCACAGTGATCTCCATCATCTGTGTCATGAGGACAAGAAAAGGTGCCTTTTACTATGATCATGATATTATAATAGTATGTTATAATTTTATACCTTTTGTGCACACAAATTAGCACACGCACACTCACGTACAGGAGACAAGTCAGAAAGGTAACTTTTATATGGTACTCATAGTTATTACAGGGGCAGATATAGATACCTGTGTGTGTAGTTTATTCATAATTGATGAAGTTGGTACTTCCATCATTCTGCATGTTGCAGATACACCCATTTCTAAACAATTATCGAAATCCTAGTGCGAAAGTTGCAAAACCTCAGACCCGAAATTAATGGAAGGGTATACCCTTGCCTATCACTTCCCCCCCTTACCCTTCCCGTACCTGTCATTTTTAGTACAGGTGGAACAGATACAGTGAGGTAAAGTGAACCAGTCTCAATCTACATGATCTATGCCAATATTCTCATAAATATAATTCACTCCCTATAGGTCTAATGCGCCCGTCTCGTGTAATATTAATCTTGGTATGTACGAAGAGATAAATCTATCAAGAACCCACTCTGCGCATATAAATGAAACCACTTCCATCGATCATGAGGAAAGGGCTGCAATCCGTGTAATGGAATTTACGAATGCAGCGCAATTTTGTGTTAGTCATATTCTAAATCCAGCTTTGTATTTTTAAGAGAATGAAAATAACGAAGGTTTGTACGATGATTTCTCACTTCTATTTCAGATAACGCGGTACTCACCTTATTACAAAGCATCTGCCGACACGGGGCATATATATGGTGTCCTGGAGAACCCAAATGACAACAAAGCGATCTCCTTGCATATGGGAAAAGCGTTCAATCCAGACAAGGTTCAAGTACGTTAATTGCATTGCGCACACATGTGTTCACGACCGGGAATCCACGATTATAATTGAAAGGCTGTTCCTTAGTGATTTACTGAAGCAGCATTGCACTCTTTATTTTTGCGTCAGTGTGGTAGGACAAATTACTCCTATAGTCACCGAGTCTTCTGTTACACTGTGTATGTTTATGAAAGGAAGAGAAATCTTGGCTTTTAGGCTACACAGTATTATAGAGTGCATGCATGCTGCCTGATGCTGGTCACATTGTGTACATGTACTTTCCCCGACTAACACATGTACAACTTGGCCCGGAAATGTTTATATAAACATGATGCTTTTTAAAGGTAAAGTAAGTATACTTTTAAAGCAAAGTAAAGTACTTTTGAAAACACTAGCTGTGTTTTGTTTTTATGCCACATTGCTTTTCATAGATCTATTAATGCACTTGCCTTCCAAAACATAGACATATGTTGAAAGCATAGCTAGATATGGGGCATGCACATTCAAGATACTTGTGTGTGTAACATTACTGACAGTTGTGTACTGCACACATTAGTGGGAACCCATCCAAGGGTTACCTTGAAATGTTTACCTCAATGCCATTAAACAGGACACCTCCAATTGCTGTCTTCCCAGGCACCTTTCATTATATTTGCATACTGAGTCCATCCTTTCCCACTTAACCCTTTCTTCTTGGTCTCTGCCACTCATTCATAAGTGAAGAGCACCGAACTTTGATGATGAAAAAGGTTTTACACCAATGATGACCACACTGTACTACATGTATGAGTAACTCCCTACACCAGAACACTGCTTAGTTGTAAAAGAGATCATATTCATTATGCAATATGTAAAATGACAATGCACACTGCAACTCAGTAGCACTGCAGTATAGGTGGAATCAGGGCGGTTCAAAAGTCGCCATTTTAAAAATGACCAACAACTGTAATATGCCTCACAATTTAGAGCAGGTTACATCTAAATATAATATGCACTCAATTGGGAATCTGCTTTTCTGGCAAATATAGGAAAGCATACTGGATTAGCTCTACAAGTGTCAAGTCTGCTGGAGATAATTGGGTAAAAAATAAAAGAGTATTTTTCGCTTCTCAGTTTGAAAATTAGCACTACATATCTTGGTACTTGAGATGAAGTGATGTTAAATATAGCAATAGACTATTTAGTAAAGAAAAATTACCATTTATCATATTCACTAATCTGGGTCTAAAAAAACCTATAACAGATCCTTAAGGCACTAGCTGCACAACAAACAGAACACATTTAGCTAACTGTAACTTAATGATCTTTTTGAAGTTCCCATCACTATACCAAATTTCATACAACTGGAAAGCACATGCACGTGAGCTGAAGCAGAGGACCATATTGAAAAGTTCTATATCAATGGCATATGCATCCAGCTGTTTATGATACACACATTACAGTATACGCTGTATACATCATCCAGTAACATACACACTACATGTGTACAGGTTCATTCATGTCTAGCCATAAGCAGCTCATTTTAATCAGACTATATGAATTTAGAACAACTTCTTGAAATACAGAATAATATATATCGTGCTAACCACATTTGTATGAAGCCTTGCTTGGAATTATGCACACTTACGGATGCATGCTTGCTCTTGAATAGCATGTGACAATGCCCATCACTGACAGTGAGGACAGCTACTCTATTTCTACAAAGAAAGCAAAGACAGCTGACAATGCAGGTATGTCCTGCTGACACACCAGATATACATGCATACCATGTACATGAAACCACATGATTCATTTAGGAACAGAAAATGACAGGCACTATATCATTCAGGATAAGTACTATCATATAACCAGGTGTGAAGTGCATGCTGTTACTTGGCCTCAAGCAATAGACAGTGCATTAAGATTAGTAGTAATCGGTGGTTAGAGGAGATCAACCACATTAAATAATGAAAAGTGATCAAATATTGCTTTCAATCACACCTGCATATCAGACTATTAGAAATTTGAACTTCTTTACTACAACTCTTACAGACCTAGTTTCACAAGTGCAAGCTGATTACGAAGATGTTCTGTCTCCTGCCCCTGATGGTGGCTATGCTTTGCCAGTGGACCATAAAGGCATACGTCTGAAGACTGGAACATGAGAATATTTATAATGCTGGTGCATTTGATTTTGTATATGGAAAAACTCAACAAAGGACAACTATGCAGCAGTGATTTCTTTATTCAGCCACTAAACAGAATTCATATTACAGCATCAATCATTTGCATTATACATGTATGAGACAGGGGGGGGGGGGGGGGGGGGGGAAATCTACACATAATTATGTAGTCGCAATATGCACCGTTTCGTATGTGTATTTGTACTTATATTCAATACTTAGAGCTGCTCTCTAACTGAAGAATAGATGTACAGACACTCAGAGTATGAGCTTTCACACATGAAAATGATTTCGTGTGGTGTTTAGAGCAAAGGACCGAATGTGGCCATCACAAGCTTGCACATGCACAAATTAAAGATGCGCGGTAATCAATGCATCTATTATAAGACCGTAAATCATTAGTTACGATGTATTACTAGAAATAATCTACAAAAATGCAAATGCGTGCTATATATAGTTTTTAATTTTGCTCCCACCCTACCTGTGGTCTGCCGCTACTCCGCCGGTAGCTGGTGGTAAATTAATACAGACCTCATGGGAATAACAGGCCATAATTATACCGGGCAGTCAATTGCATAGATCTTCGTGCACTATAGAAATTTCTTTTTTTCTTTTTCTTTTTTTTAACCCTTTGATGTGGTTGTGGGTACCTTTGCCGTGCATCAGTACATTGAGGTACGTTTGCCAACAAGTGAGTTTTCATGCAGTACCAGGATAACCCGGATTCACCTATATGCATATGGTTAGTACAGTTGTAATCTCCATTAAATTTTTTATCCCACAAGTGTCTCTAGCCTGCATAGTTTGTCCATGCAATCAGTCAAGGGAAGTGGATTGTTCCTTACTGAATGGGTTCCCTTGCTCTATTCATGCCAGACTATTTGTTGTTGTCAGCGCAGTGTAATCAATGACTACTAATCATGTTATATAATACTGCATGCCGGCATTTCTATGAAAGAGAGATATGGGTTTGGAGTGAAACAGCTACTGTTTTGTGTTTGCATTGTACAGAACATGCACTCGAGGTTTGTGACTCGGACACACAGGGTTAATTAACTCGTATGCTTTCAATAAAATATATTTATTGGCAATGATTCTAGGCATCCACCTACTCTTTCCCCTCAAAATACCTGCATGCTTGTTAATTATGCATGCTTGAAAGACCTGACATGACAAAAATATAGTGATTCCAATTTTTTACCCACGCCATCCCCACTTCTGAGCCAATGAAATATGAGCACTAATACCATCGTCCGGCTGAGATATTTCTCTCACATCAAAGACATGGGAGGACCAAGTAGAAAGGATGATCAAGTACAAGGGATATCGATGACCAAGTACAAATTTTGAGCAGAATTCAGTGTACACAAGTAAATAAAAACATTCTCGTTGGTCAGTGGTATATATGCGTGACCCGGTTTTGATTGCCCAAATTGCCGGAGTAGATATGTTGGAATGTGTCAAATATTCCACCGAATGTGCATCAAGCGTAAGGAGTCCGATAGGATTGGAATCGAAGACTGCATAACGTGGCTTTGTCACTCGTGCAGCATTAGCATTATAAGCAGTATTGTCACACATTCATATAATGCAATTTCAATTTCATTGGAGATTAACACCAAGTGTGTAGTAACTCGAAACAGCATTGTGTTTTATTATCAAAACGGCCATACTGTGCCCAATCCTCAAAAACAACATAGCGGGTCTGACACACCAACCCGACTCGGGTCAAGAAAACTGAAATGGGTCAACCCAATTTGAATCCGGTCGACCCGATTTGCCGTAACATATATAATCAAAGAAAATCGTTTATATATTGACCACAAATATATAATTAACTGATATAATGGTTACTAAATGCTGCAATAATGCGGGCTTAAATTTTGATGTAAACAAACTAAATATTAATTTAATAATTAAATAAATAAAATCAAAAATGAAAATGACAGCAAAGTATTTGACGTTTTTATTTTCTATACCCCAACGATTGGTTGTGTCATAGGTAGTGTGTCCTACACTAAGTACAAAACATTGGTCATGTGACATATAAGCCTATCAGTTATGTGATCGCATAACCTCTATATAATTATTTTAAAAAGCGCCAGTGTTTATAAATTTGAGTGGTACATGGTGTGTGTAATTAACCAAGAATCAAGTGCACGTGCATGACATTCAATTAACTTGTACATGTAGGGCTCGACGATTATAGATACCTATATCTCCCTTGGGGCTGTATGACTAAAATATATATGAGCCGTACCGTATATTTATTTCAGATTCACCCACTGGGAGTGGCACGTAATAGCGAGCCACGCGCAGCACTCTCTAACGAGCTAATAATGAAGAGGTGCTTCGTCCTTATCACTCTTCTGGCAAGCTCAACTTTCAGCTGTAAGCTGCATGCTCCGGGATATCGTACGTATACACACCAACAATAGTGACCATCCCTGCACGCAGCTCAGGAGACAGCATGCTCGCTACCAGATTCGGTCGCCGGTCGCGGGACTGAGGGGGCGACTTGCATCGGGGACCGTGTCTCCTTCGTGTGCAACTCCTCGGATCCAAGCACCTTCGCTCTCAGGTGGAAGTACGGCGCGGTCGTAATAGATTTTTTCCGTGGCGATAGCTCCCCATTTAGATATACTCAACCACCCTACAACTACACACTGACATCCAGCACTCCAGTCATCGCTTCCGTGGCGGTTGTAATGGTGACCGCCGGTTTTGATACGAGTGCTGTATCCTGCTTCAGCCATAACGGGACCGAAACACTCATCAAAAAAGGATGCATCGTACTAGCGGGTATATGGTGAATAATGTTATATACGTGCACGTATCGCTGTGATTTGACGGCACATGTATAACTAGACGGGTTTTTTTTTTTCTTTTTTTTTTTCGGCTCAGCTCCTCCCATAGTTGCAAACTTCAATCCTACCAGCTGCACTCTGTCCTCAGTCACGGTTCAATGGACCGCGATTTCTGCCGTGGGTCCCGTAGACGGGTACGTCCTCACTGCTGCAAGGGCGCAGCAAATAAACGGAAGGGTCTCCACCTACATCGTAGGACCCAAAACGAACAGCTACACATTCTCAAGTCTTGTGCCAGGAGCGTGGTATAACATAACCGCTCAGGGAGTGATCTGCAGTAAAACGCAATATGGTATCAAAAGCGAAGTCGCCGTTACTGTATCTGGTGAGCCCTTATGGCTTTGTAATTGCATAGATATCTATCATCTATGGCAATTGCAACGTTAAAACCGCACATTTAATTGATCTTTAATTCACACAAACGCGGAAACAGTTCCTCAATACCCTCAGGTTACTGTATGCACAGTCTACAGCACCACGCTACTAGTAAGCGGAATTGTAACTGAAGTTGCAACTGAGCTCAGAACTAACTGGAATGTTCTGGTAACCAGTATTATCAATAGTATATAGGCCTAGTAGTAACCAAATTCTTCCTATTGGCTCTTCTCTCAGCTTGGTGTCGAGCTCGTGGGACCCCAGCTACAACCCCTTCCTTGTGAGCTCACAGCAGGGTATACGGTCAGCTATGTTTGCGATCAGAATGCGGCAGCTCCTGCGTCGTACTACGTGGCTTCCTCGAACTGCGGCCAGCTCTGCAGCCACACCTACAGCCTTAACTTTACACCAGGTTCGACCTGCAACGTTTCTGTGACCAGCGAAAACCTGCTGTTGGCCACCACAGCGATGCATTCAGGTATATATCTGCTATTACAAGTACGACTGTATGCTGGAGGCCTACTGTTTGCACGTGCGTTAATTGGAATGTTCTCGCCTGAAAGATACGCATGCAAGGATGGATTGTATCAGTTACATGTAGATTATATAATTACAAGGCGGCAAACTCGAATTTGTTGATGTAAGTAACGAATCCTCATTTGGTATTGACCTACACCAAAGATAATATGTACATGTATTTACAGCCCTAGTGCAATTTTATTCTATATTGCCTATTATATATAAAGAGCGTATGCATGTATATATTGTAATAATCATATTAATTAATCTTTACAATTACAAAGTATAGATTTTCTTGACTTCTACATGCAGAGCCAAGGAATACTTTGCTGTCGGTTAACATCTCTAGCGCCATTCCTCCATTATCCCTCTCTTGTGTGCTCCTCTCTGGCCTCGTCGGCACATCTGGATGCAGCTTTTCCATTGGTCCATCTCCAGACCAGCTCGTCTACAGCAGTGCCTCCTCCGGTCGGGGAAGCCATGGAGAGAGCTTGCTAGTCGCCTTTGATGAAGCCACACCGCTTCAGATGTCGACCAAGTACTTCTACGAGGCGACGCTTGAGTCACCTAGCAACAATCTCCAGTGCATAGTAGTAGCAGGCTCCTTCACCACTGGCACATGTGAGTCACATACACCACACCAGTGCATGCATGCATATGTAACATACGTCCCTATGAAGCAACTGAAGTTTAATGTCTCCAACCAACCACTGCATGTGTTGTGACCACGTGCTTGCAGGGTGCAGCTTTGAGGGCGGGGGGACCAGTGAGCAGAACAAATCGGCGTGCCATTGCAACAACGGAAGCAGGATCGCCTCCATCATCAATGGATGCCTGTGCTACAGTGGCATCACCCCGGGGTCAAAGGCTTACTACACATGTGACGATGGGTATGAGCAGGCCATTGAGTGCCTGCAAGATGGAAAATGGAATGGAACTCCACCTCTGTGCAGAAATTCTTCCACCAAAGTGCATGCTTCTGAAGGTGTGTACGCACGCTTACTTGATGCAGCTATATATAGGCAATTTCAATACCCCGGTACAATAATACTCTTTTTCAGCCAAATTAGGGGCTGGCGGCATTGCAGGAGTGACAATAGGAATTGTGGCAACAATTGGCTTGGCATTACTATTGGCTGTGGCTTTGGTTCTTATACGTCGTAAAGTCATTGGTAAGTTTTACTGATTTGGGTGTACAGAAATTGTATACATGTAGGTATAGCACGCATGAATGCATGCATACACTAGCCCCGTATGTGTGTGCCTGCAAGTAAACAGAGAGTGTTTTATTTATTGCATGGGCATAATACTAGTAGCTTGCACACATTTCGTACAGATACTTTGCTATATTTGGTACATCGACCTGAATTAATTGAATCAAACAACACTATATATTTATATACATGAAAACCATATAATAAGCAAAACACAACAAAATGCTCGAGAGGAAAATAACGCAAATAATCATGTATGATTGACTTTGTGTGGCCAGAGTGTGTGATATTTGCTGCCCACAGCAAAGATTCAAATGACAGCATTATGCGTAAATAAACGTAGTGATTTAACTGGTTCTCTCGTGGGAATATCATTTCATCTTCAACTCTTAGCTAGTTCTCAAAACATACGCATGCCAGCATGGTAAAATATACTACACACAGCCTATGTACGCCAATCATTAATGCATGCATGCACAGATATTATGAGGGAGACTTTGAGGTAGCATGGCTGCTGGTAAGGACATCCCTCTACATGCAGGTGTTCTAACCTAACTTGCGTGGATATTGATGTCATTTTTTTTTAACATGTATGTATACATTTATAGCTATTTCCCTCCTACAGATGACACACGATGGAAAAAAAAGAGAAGGTACAGTTGCAACTGTGAAGGGGAGGGGAGGAGGGAGGGAGAGGTATGAGGATTGACACACATTACAATTTTGTAATACAATTAAACTACAGTCATTATTAACTACTACTAGACTATAGTTATTATTAACTACTGCTAGACTATAGTCATTATTAACTACTGCTAGACTATAGTCATTAACTACTGCTAGACTATAGTCATTATTAACTACTACTAGATTACAGACACTAATTGTATCATAACTCAAATCAAAGGATGATCACAAAATACTTTCATTGCAGCCTTTAAAAAAAAAATTCTTCGTATATAAATCTCCATTTTTCATTTCAGTGCAGCACATATATTAGAAGTCCCTAGGTGGTGGCCTGCACTGTAACGGGATTCTGATGTACAAATGTTCACACATGCATTGATCTGGGGATCTGCAACTTGTGAATTATGGCTAAACACGCTCCCTTTTACACTCAGACGAACAGTTAGAAAAACTTCTGAAGACTTGCCAACAACTAAGAAAGTGAGGGATCAGTAATGTGGTGTGCAGGGTGGGGGTGAGGGATCAGTAATGTGGTGTGCAGGGTGGGGGTGAGGGATCAGTAATGTGGTGTGCAGGGTGGGGGTGAGGGATCAGTAATGTGGTGTGCAGGGTGGGGGTGAGGGATCAGTAATGTGGTGTGCAGGGTGGGGGTGAGGGATCAGTAATGTGGTGTGCAGGGTGGGGGTGAGGGAACGCATGTCAGCAGTGAGACATCAGTAATGTGTTGTGCAGGGTGGGGGTGAGTGAATGCATGTCAGCAGTGAGACAACAGTAATGTGTTGTGCAGGGTGGGGTGAGGGAACACATTTCAGCAGTGAGACATCAGTAATGTGTTGTGCAGGGTGAGGGAATGCATGTCAGCAGACCAGGCTGAATAAGGATGTCAATGTACATGACCACTTTTGCCCCCCCCCCCCACCTCGCTGTAGGACCAACCATATCTCACCATCAGAGTGGACCATGAGGGAGGACATTGGCTGGCCCCACCTGCCCCCCCAGAGACTGTTGTGTACAGCACAATAAAGCGTGCAGTACAATAGTACCTCACGATACATTATATCACATATCACATGCTGCCACATTTGCACCACTCATATCTTCCTCATGTTTGTGCATAGAAGTGGAAAAGGAAGCAAGTCAATGATCAATATATACCAGTGATCTTGATGTTACTCCCTTAATACATAATTAACCTCGTATCAATGAAACTGTACGATATGTTATAATAATTTATTATTAGAATTATAATATTATAATTGTGCGTGCACCTGACCTTCCCACCTGCCACCTGCAATTTTCATAATGTCCAGAGGATAGTCACTCTCATACCTTTGCATGCACCCATGAAGAAACAACACAAACATCAGTGCACACACATGTACGCAAAATGACGACACGCATGTTACATGGACATAACAATCCTGTTTTGGCTAGCATGAAGTCATCGGAGACACGTGTACAACAGACTGGGTATGTTGGATATGAGGATCTGATGGGGAAAAGCAGGCCTCACTAGCCTAAGTAGGCCAAGACGGAAATGGCCGGTTGTAATTATGCTCCAATCCCTTCAAATTCCCTATGTACATGGATGAAGACCATCACACACTGAGTCACACATATGAACCAACACGAGCACACATCATGCAAGCTACAATTGTAGTCATGGCAACACTACTAATCCTTGGGTCACCAGAAGAACTGTATCTAACACTGCATAAGTGTATGCAGAAATACGTAACTGATGTACATGAAAACATTCATTCAGCATATATGTAAATGTACAGACCCTACATGATATTCCTGGGTACATGTGTGTACACAAGTTTAGCATTCTAAAGGGTCGTGATGGTTTAACATGCAGAACTTTTACCCATATTCATTTGAGTTGCATGCAAAAAGTTGATCCGTGTATGCAGGCCTTAACAAGCAAAAGGGTATGATTATATTCACACACAGCACATACACATGGAATGCATCTAGATACATGTACTACAAAACACACACATGAGCATCCATGCTGTACTGTACATGTGTAGTATGACTGGGTCTAGTTACAACACACCATCTGCCCCAACACAAATATAGCAACCCTCATGAAAGGGGATATGTGGTCCTGTTGACATACTAAGGCACAACTTGAATTAAGAGTCGTGACAGCTAGCTAGCTCATAAGTGAGCCTCTTTGGTTTGAAGGGTTGATGTTAGTGGGATTGAGGTCTCTTCAGTTTGAAGGGTGGATGCTAGTGGGATTGAGGTCTCTTCAGTTTGAAGGGTGGATGTTAGTGGGATTGAGGTCTCTTCAGTTTGAAGGGTGGATGCTAGTGGGATTGAGGTCTCTTCAGTTTGAAGGGTGGATGTTAGTGGGATTGGTGTGTCTTCAGTTTGAAGGGTGGATGTTAGTGGGATGGATGCGTCTTCAGTTTGAAACTTTCTCATATGCCATCTGTGAGTAATTGAGACATGTAACATGCCATGTGCGATAACCACACACTTGCACAAACACACACATAAACATACACAGTACACTAGCATCAATGCCACCAACATACACCCAAAGTCATGCATACATACACACATACGAATCAGTTTAATGTGCCAGCAGGAACATGCACCACACAATGTGAACATTTGTACAGCATACACATGTGTACACAGCACACACACTGCACTCATATACACATGTATGACACATGCATACACACACACTGCACTCATATGCACTCATATGCACATGCATACGCATGCACACATTCACAGACATACAAACCCACAATTCAACACCCACACACGCGCTTCCTAAATGTAAGCTCGCCTTGTGTAGTGATCCTGTACAGCCATAGCACAGGAGAGCATGTCCTTCAGGGCCAGTCTAGACATACACTGCATGGGAACACGCCCAGCCGGCCCCCTTTCGGTGTGCAACAAAACCACACAACAAGCTGGGAAAACGTACTATTGCTGCCAGGAGACTTGCTCCCATCAGGAAGTAGAATGTAGTATCCCACCCCTTGAGGGCACAACCAGACAATTGTTCAATGTAAAGGTACATGAGCACTTCAAATGTAGCTAAGTGGTCACAGCTGCTCAGTGCACAAGTCCCCTCTCCTCCCCAAAAAAACACACCCAAAATGCATGTACAAGGAAATAAAACAGAGCTACATGTGGGCTCACATAATTGTCAGAGATCCAGCCAGCAACCAAAGGTCCTATAGCTGCTCCTGATAAGCAAAGGAAAGTCCCCCCCCCCCCCAAAGATAAGGAAGGGGGAGTCCCCAAGGTAAGGAAGGGGGAGTGTCCCCAAGGTAAGGAAGGGGGAGTCCCCAAGAGCACCCAAGCCGGCACATCAATGCATGCACACAAGTAGCTGGTGTAACCACACTGACCAAGGGAGCCTGTTCCGTTAATGATGCCAGTGACTATGGCCCTAGCATCCTCGCTGCTCTTCAGAGATGGATGTGTCCCCTTTGATAGGCGAGGTGAACACAGAACGCATTGTTATTAGATGCCTTCTCATCCAACACATCTTCTCGTCCCTCACACCTTCTCATCCTCACATCGTCTCATCCCTCACACCTCATCCCTCACACCTTCTCATCCCTCACACCTTATCCCTCACACCTTTTCATCCCTCACACCTTATCCCTCACACCTTATCCCTCACACCTTCTCATCCCTCACACAGGTCTTCTCATCCCTCACACCTCATCCCTCACACCTTCTCATCCCTCACACCTTATTCCTCACACCTTTTTATCCCTCACACCTCATCCCTCACACCTTATCCCTCACACCTTCTCATCTCTCACACCTTCTCATCCCTCACACCTTCTCATCCCTCACACCTCTCCCCTCCACCTCCTCACCAGGTCACTAGTCACTGCAGTGGAGATGGTGATGTAGCAGGCCTGGATCATGCAGCCACATACAAGCAGCAAGATGCTCAGGGAGACAACACTCACTACTCCATACGTGTGGAAGATGTACAGCTGAACAGAGAAAGTGAACATCAACATCACTGTACAACTTTGAACCCAAAACGTACAACACACATACACGTACATACGCATACACACACAACACACGTGTACACACACATAAACACACAACACGCACACAATACATAACACACACAACACACAACACATACACACACAACACACACACACACAACACACACACAACACACACACAACACATACAACACACACACAACACACACACATATATACATATATAAACATACAACACACACATATATCAAACACAAATCATATCTTGGTGTAAGGAGTTACGCTAGCACACCTCCACAACCACCCACACCCTAACACACCCCATGCGCACATCACATGAGCTCACCAAAGGTATCGTCAAATATTCCATGACAGTCATAACCAGAGTCCTCCTCCCCATCAGGTCAGTTATCCACCCGACCCCAACCACCCCCACCATCCCACCGACATCAAACAGCGAGGACAGCCATCCTGCCTGCTGGCCACCAAGGAACCTCCCCCCAACCTCTGTGGGATAGGGATTGATGTGCATGCATGTGTAGCACACACTTAAATCGAAGGTACCACTGTTGGCAATGTAGAATGGTAACCAAGCCTTGAAGATATAGTTAACCATCTTGACAAAGAAGAATGCCAGGGAGAACTCAACCACACCCTGCTCAGGGGGGAGGGGAGGAGGGGAGGAGGGGAGGGAGGGTGAACAGTACAATTGTGCAATAGTGTGCATGTGTGGGTAAGGATGCGCAGATGGTATGCAAAGATGAACAAATGATGTGCAATGGTATGCAAAGATGAGCAAATGATGTGCAATGGTATGCAAAGATGAGCAGTGATCAACAATGTGCAATGATGTGCAACAGTGTACAAATAGTGTGCAATGGTATGCAAAGATGAGCAATGATCAACAATGTGCAATGATGTGCAACAGTGTACAAATAGTGTGCAACAATGTGCAAAGATGAGCAATGATGTGCAACAGTGTGCAAATAGTGTGCAGTGATGTGCAGAATATGTAATGCGATGTACACACATGTAGCTCAGAGGCATTTACTTACAGGAATCAGTAATGCTCTTAGAAATCCTACAGCTCGTGTCTTTGTCTTCCTCTGCAAACAACAAGGGACAAGTTTCTACACGCACGTGTCTGTTTCTCTTAGTGCACAATAGATTACCGGCATAACACCTTGAGTAGGACTGGCAGTGGTATTCAGTCCAGCTCCCTAGAGAATACACATTGTACACGTACACATGTGTGTCACCGCTAATGGAAGCAAGCTTGAAGCATGCATGTACATATACTACTGGTAACATCCATACCACTACAGCTGGTAATGATACCACCATCCATACCCTTACAGCTGGAAATGATACCACCATCCATACCCTTACAGCTGGTAATGATAGCATCCATACCCTTACAGCTGGTAATGATAGCATCCATACCCCTGTAGCTGATGTTTTCACATACAGCTATTCTTGTTCAATGGCAGCCGCTACAGCATAATACCCTGAATCACTCTGACAGAGCCAGCTAATCAAACTGCTATGCACAACTAATTGTCCATAGATACAACAATCAGTTCCCAATCAGGCCATCAAAGTAACCAATCAGGAAGGGAGCACTTACGAGAGCTGACTGTATCCCAATGAGCCTTGGGTCTGGTACAACAAACGTTATTGCATGCTACCATGGCAACTAAAGGCAGGCCCACCTGGAACAAGAAGCAGGCATGCTGTGAGGGTTATCCCCAGGAGGATGAGGGCGGGGGTGATGAAGGACCAGCCCCATGGTCCGTTGGGCACCGCCCACACAGCAGGAATCAAGGTACCCATGATGCCCCCAACAAAGACATTGGTGGACCATAGACCCATAATGAGGCCTCTCCTAGTGTGTGTGTGTGTGTGTGTGTGTGTGTGTGTGTGTGTGTGTGTGTGCGTGCGTGTGTGTGCGTGCGTGTGCGTGTGTGCGTGTGTGTGTGCGTGTGTGTGTATGCATGTGTGTGTGTGAGTGTATGCATATGTGTGTGTACATGCACATGTTGTACATGTATGGGTAGCCATTGTGTGTGTTTGTGTTGTGCATTATGTGTGGTGTGTGTGTGTGTGTGTGTGTGTGTGTGTGTGTGTGTGTGTGTGATATTATGAGCACATGTGTGTGTATGAGGTGTTAGAAGATTGGAAAGCTGTATAAGCAACCAGACAGTACAAAGATGTGTCACATGACAATATACAAGTACATGATAATTCAGGAGATATAAGCACATCATGTGATGGGGTATCACATGAGATGGAGGTGATATCAACATGAGGTGAGGACGGAGGTGATATTGACATGAGGTAAGAATGGAGGTGAGGTGAGGATGGAGGTGATATCAACATGAGGTGAGGATGGAGGTGATATCAACATGAGGTGAGGATGGAGGTGATATCAACATGAGGTGAGGATGGAGGTGATATGGACATGAAGGGAGGATGGAGGTGATATGGACATGAGGTGAGGATGGAGGTGATATCAACATGAGGTGAGGATGGAGGTGATATCAACATGAGGTGAGGATGGAGGTGACATCGACATGAGGTGAGGATGGAGGTGATATCAACATGAGGTGAGGATGGAGGTGATATGGACATGAGGTGAGGATGGAGGTGAGGTGAGGATGGAGGTGACATCAACATGAGGTGAGGATGGAGGTGATATCAACATGAGGTGAGGATGGAGGTGATATTGACATGAGGTGAGGATGGAGGTGACATCGACATGAGGTGAGGATGGAGGTGATATGGACATGAGGTGAGGATGGAGGTGAGGTGAGGATGGAGGTGACATCAACATGAGGTGAGGATGGAGGTGATATCAACATGAGGTGAGGATGGAGGTGATATTGACATGAGGTGAGGATGGAGGTGACATCAACATGAGGTGAGGATGGAGGTGATATGGACATGAGGTGAGGATGGAGGTGATATGAACATGAGGTAAGGATGGAGGTGATATTGACATGAGGTGAGGATGGAGGTGATATGGACATGAGGTGAGGATGGAGGTGATATTGACATGATGTGAGGATGAGATATAGACACTTGTGTCAGTGAATGTGAGTATATGTGTTTGTGCAATGAACAGATTTCTCACCTCTGCTTCCCAAACCATGCAGACATGATAGCTATCAATGTGGGCCAACCTGTTGACTTAAAAGTATATTGCTCACACAGCACAGCAAGAAAGGATTTAGATAAAATGGAGGGGCTGACCAGTTAGATTAAAAAGGGAAATTATGGAAACAAGCACTGTTCACATGACTGGGTATGTTGTTCACATGACTGGGTATGTTATTCACATGACTGGGTATGTTGTTCACATGTCAGGGTATGTTGTTCACATGACTGGGTATGTCGTTCACATGTCAGGGTATGTTGTTCACATGTCAGGGTTATGCTCCACAAGACGTACTTCACCACCCCCTAATATCAACACAATCCACAATATGCATCTACAGGCATATACAAAGTTACATTGAAACAAAACTGATTGGTTGTGTAACAAGTCAGTTGGGTCCCCAGACTACGAATGCACATATTTTTAAGCCACATTACCTGTTTGAAAAGCATCAACTTCTAAAGCTATGCTCCAGGCCCCCTCGAGCACAATATTCTTATTGAACCCCCTCGCAACATGCGTACACAGTGACACACATATGCACATGCACATGTGTATACATGTACACACACATATATACATATACATATATATGCATATACACACATACAATATAAACACACACACATACACACACATACAATGTAAGCACGCACACACACATACAACACCCACACACACACACCACACCTGCATCAGTCCTCCCATAATCTGGACCACAATGAAGTAGGCAAGATGGTGGATGTTAGCAAAGTAGGCCACACCCATCAAAATGGAGGACAGTGCAGAACCTAAGAAAGCAGCAGCAATGATAGTCCTCCACCCCCCCCCCCCCCCCCCCACCCCACCAATGGGAGGGGCTGCAGGGTACTAATAACCACATACCTAACATCCCTGTGATGAGAAAGTATCGATGGTTTACACGATCTGCAATGGCACCACTGCAAACATTTAAAAAAAAAAACCATACTTCAAAGTGCATGCATCTAATCTCAGGTGCACACAACATTAGTACAAGCATGCATACATACATGTACCTATATACAAAGTGCACACATGCACTTGTATATGCACACACATGTGTACACACACATACACACACATACACACATACATACACACATACATACACACATACATACACACACATATATATACACACACATATACACACAGATGCACACACACATACACACACAGATGCACACAGACAAATACACACAGATGCACACACACACATACACACACAGATGCAATCACACAACTAACACACACACATACACACACACTCACACTCACACGTAGATGCACAGGGCTCATAAATGTACTCTACCTGACAAAGGTCCCTACAGCATAAGAGAACAGGAGGGAGTAGTCCACCACACCCATCAGGGTCTCCCCATTACCTCCATCTGAGGTGCAAGGATGTACATGTGCAGAGGATAAGACATGTACATATATGTATGTCTTGGGTGGTGAAAGGGAAGTCCCAATTGATGCCCCCTTCCCTCCCCCTTCATCACAAGGGCATTCTCCAGGTACATGTACTGGGGCTCACAATTAAGACCACCCATGGACAATCAGATCTTGTGGTGAAACTCCCATTTTGGCCTATGCTATATCAATGATTGGGGTACACAAACAAAACAAGCAGTGCAGATGTGCACTGCTTGGTCAAGTTCTGTGCATGCAACTGTGAAAGGTTTTAAAAGATGGAGAGTTGTTTATTGAGTTGCATTTGTTTGAGTGAAGAATGCTATCTTCCATTGCCAAGGTCATGTACTAATCAACTATAGCTACATGTGCATACATATCGGAAGCTTTGCACAGTCCTTTCACAAAAGGGTAAGCATTAAAAGCATTTACCAAAGCAAAGTATGGCACACTGAAATGTCCCACAGAATTCAAGCGACAGCTGGTCCTATTAGGACGCTAGCAGTTTTAGTGGTTGAAAAGCTCCCAATCAATCAAGAATTCGATAATGCCTTATCAACAAGCGTGCCTGTCCAACTTTCACCTGACCTATATGTATGACCTCTGATATGATGTTTGGTATCTAAAATGGCATCATGAGGAATACCAATTTAAACCAAATGTTATCAATTGACAACTGCAGTAGTTTTTAGAATGCAAGTACATGTAAGCAATAACATAAAGCAGTCATCAAAATTGACCCTCTCCTTAATGTTTAATCTCCAGCTCGCTGTCCTTGTTTAAGCAAGTTTACTGTCCTTAATTTTAAGGATACAGTTCATTTCAATTTTCTGTTGTACTTAGATCACTTCTTCTACTTCAACTTTGATGTTGTTAAAATAGCCAATCTTGTTCTAATTTATCTTGTTAGAGTGGAAGCACTCTTTTTAACATGCCTGTCACGTAGAACATTGATGGAATTAAGGACGACAAAGTATTATAAATTTATATTGGATGATTACTTTAGTTTTTATACATTGGCAATCAGAGATACAGTTGTATCTGGTTCATAAATAATAAGCAATTGAAGCTTCATCGTGCTCCGAAAGAATTCCACGGATTAAAAATATTTAATTGAGCCTGTAGTCATCTGACTCCAGTGAGCAGTTTTACCATTTGCATTGCCACTGTCAATTTGCAGAGCAAGAAATATGCAATTCCATGATCCTGCTTTGCCATTCAAATGTTTCTGATTCCAACTTGATCCCTTAAGAAATTGACAAATAAATATAACAATTACTTTGTCATGCACCAATTCTACTTTCGATCAAGCTGATCTCATTACCTTTATGCTTCAACACCATCCTTATTTAATTACCATTGTCCTTAGATAAGGATGATTGGAGATTAAACATTAATATCTGTCATTGATAGTCAAAGGTTTTCAAATTTAAATTAATAATGACAAACAATCTTGAATAATTTGGCCACAAATCTATATGATTTAGGAGGGTTTTGATATACACTAATACCACGACATTTAATTTACATTCAGCTGTCATACATCTCACAGCTAACAAAATAACCTTAATACAGCTGTAACTATTTAATAAGTACTGTAATATGACATATCCACGAAAAAGGGATCCCACGCAATTTTCCAGAAACGAGTGTCAAAGTTGACTGATATTTTCCCATATATTTAAAAATCGTTAAGGTGCCCATCCTTACTGTGGGGTGCCCATCCTTACTGTGGGGTGCCCATCCTTACTGTGGGGTGCCCACCCTTACTGTGGGGTGCCCATCCTTACTGTGGGGTGCCCACCCTTACTGTGGGGTGCCCATCCTTACTGTGGGGTGCCCACCCTTACTGTGGGGTGCCCATCCTTACTGTGGGGTGCCCATCCTTACTGTGGGGTGCCCACCCTTACTGTGGGGTGCCCACCCTTACTGTGGGGTGCCCATCCTTACTGTGGGGTGCCCACCCTTACTGTGGGGTGCCCATCCTTACTGTGGGGTGCCCACCCTTACTGTGGGGTGCCCATCCTTACTGTGGGGTGCCCACCCTTACTGTGAGGTGCCCATCCTTACTGTGGGGTGCCCATCCTTACTGTGGGGTGCCCATCCTTACTGTGGGGTGCCCATCCTTACTGTGGGGTGCCCATCCTTACTGTGGGGTGCCCACCCTTACTGTGGGGTGCCCATCCTTACTGTGGGGTGCCCACCCTTACTGTGGGGTGCCCATCCTTACTGTGGGGTGCCCACCCTTACTGTGGGGTGCCCATCCTTACTGTGGGGTGCCCATCCTTACTGTGGGGTGCCCACCCTTACTGTGGGGTGCCCACCCTTACTGTGGGGTGCCCATCCTTACTGTGGGGTGCCCATCCTTACTGTGGGGTGCCCATCCTTACTGAAGGGTGCCCATCCTTACTGTGGGGTGCCCATCCTTACTGTGGGGTGCCCATCCTTACTGTGGGGTGCCCATCCTTACTGAAGGGTGCCCATCCTGCTATGTTCTCTGTCCCATTGGAGCCAGTGCTGACATTGAAGGAGCGGTTCGAGCAGTGTGGACACAGAGTGCTCTGCATGGGGATTGGAGACAGCAGTGTGGTCCTTCATAACCATGACATGTAGACTTCCATAGTAACCACACTTCTCAAAGCTCTATTCTCATCTCACTAAGCAGCACACACTCTATGAGCATGACACTTGACTTTAGTAACAACGGTTAAATTGTACCATCACATGGGATAGTCTGGGGACCAGACTGATGGCTGTAAAGCCATCAGTCTGGTCCCCAGACTACACATGGGATTGCCAGTAGTGGGAACGCATATGTACATAGAGCAGAAGGAAGTATGAGTCTAGCTTTCAACAACGCATAGAGCTATTCCATTAATCAATCATACACACACAGTCGTAGCCCTGCCCTCGCCCAGGACAGTTTTTTTACCCCGCCCCCACTATTGTACGACCATTAATTTTAATAGAAATTATAAGTTTTAGCCCGTAACCACCCCTTCTCGATCTCCTCCGCGTACCTTCACAACGCCAAATGGGTTTCTTGCGAGGCAGTATCCACTATAGCAGAGAAACGTCAGCATCCATATGACAGCTTTGTGCCTGCATCGCATGCAGCAGCAGTGGTAGAAGGACTCAATACTAGTACCATGTAGCCCTAGCTGGGCCTAGGCTATATACTACCTCACCCACGAGTATGGCATCTTAGCAGAGCTCCCACCTTTTCCAACAGCCAGATTCCTAAAGGTAGTACTTTATTTGTAGCCACTCGCGAGCCACTTGCTTGAATATAGCTCATCGTCTACATGTAGGCTTTTTAACAACCTGGTCTCGTGCCCAGACCATATAAACCCGCTAATGGCCTTTTGATTAATTGACCATTTTACTTTATTATAGTTAAAATCGGGTTAAAATAATAATCGTTATGTTGTTATCCCCCTTTACAATAATAAAAACATGCACCCCCAATTTATATTCTGTTCAACACAAGATCATACCTGTGTGCGTGTATGCAGCTGTTTGTGTCTGGGAGTACGACCATTCAGGGCCGTAGATAACTTTTATACTTTGGGGGGGCACAATAGGTCTGAATGTCATATATTGTGATCTAAATTAATTCATATCTAATATCGTCACTGTATAGGCATGCCCTGTACGTATAAGCCTACATGTACATGTAAGCACAATTCTTCACAACTTGATTTGAACCATGCGTGCGCGCGTTATCATTAAGGAAAAATCCCGGCGACTGGAATTGCGGTTTGCAGGCTCGCTACTAGCACATGAGTATTACCTGAGCTTTATTACCCGAAGTTTGTAGGGACTTCGGAGTCCTCCTTTGAAGATATCAATATTGACATTGCGATTGTCAAGCATGTGATTGCACTTAAAATAAATAAATAATGTTACAGAAATTTTGGGGGGGCACGTGCCCCCCAAGCTCCCCCTTATCTACGGCCTTGCCATTTTAAGACAGCAATGTCAGGGTATTATAAAGTTGGGGGAGGGGCAGATTCTACTCATATGTCAGCAATTAAGTAGTTATTCATATAAACGCGCGGACAAATATAGGCCTACGTTACAAGAATATAATATAATTGGAAATAATATAAATAATATATTTAATCAGGAGCCTGCCTGTGGAAGACCGGTGTCACAGGCATATGCCCCCCCCCCCCCCCCCCCCCCCCCCCCCCCCCCCCCCTCAATTTTGTCAAATAATGTGTATTTTGTGGCTAATGTTAGGTGAACCCAAATTAAAAGTGCAACAGCTAGAGGGGTTCCTCAGACTGGAGTTTTTATCTGCAAGGAACAGTAACTGCACGTAGAACATACAACTGAATTATGCATGGTTTCAAATTTAGTTTGCAGACTGCATAAGTAGCCAAGCTTACAGACATCAGTCAAGCACAGCAATGCACTCATGGTTAGCTGAAACACTCGTTCAAACTGAGGTGATTATAATAGTAGCAACTTAGATCCTGCAATTATATTTCTTCTTATGTGTTTTTAGTTCCTAGCTCTGTAAGTGGCAATACAGTTTGGAGGATTGCAGTATGTCAGAGGACATAAACGTAAAGCAAGAAGTGATTGCATCAAATATTAAACATATATGAGCAACACCAGATTGCTTTCTTCTAATGTGCTGCACATGTATTCACAGACTGTGTTTGCACCAAAGAGGCTGTACTGTAGTGCTCAGCTTATCTAGAGGTAGTGTAAATCAATTGTAACTGCTGAAGAATTAAATTGTACTTCTCAGATGGTTCATGCAGTTACAAAAACCTGATTCCAAAGTTTCAATCTAAACCTATCATACACTATTGAACCTCTGCCTCTTGTGTGCTAATTTTTTCCCCTTTTACTTATTCATGAAACAATTTAAATATATTTCCCAGTGAAAAATAATGCTTCTTTTGAGGCACTGGTCAACATTTGCCATTAGAGTGAGGTTAGCTGGTATTAGGTTGCTTGATATATATCACCATTAAAGGCCCATCTCAGTTCAAAAGATTAGCAAGGGTGCAATAACATCATTCTTTAAATCAGCCTATATCAAGTAGAGTGACAAAAAGATTTCAAAGGCTTTTCCACTTGTCTTTCAGCATATTAAGTCACCGAATTACAGGGGCTTAAGGCACTGGCTACATGTGCAGCCAATCAGGGGTATGTTGATTGAGAAAGAAAAAAAACTGTACAAAATGTGATCAATTTTAGGTTGATGCAGTGAGGCATTGATGAGGGCAACAAAGGGATGCAAGCATTGACTTTTGCCTGGGACATATGCAGAAATCGGCGATTGCCAGGAAAGTGATGGTGTAATATAAGACATCCTATAGCATGTGTTCCATTGCTAGTACATACCGGTGTTGAGATTTGAATTTGTGTCGGATTTATTCAAAGCAAAGTTAGACTGACTTACACCTATTTAAATGTATGAAAAATGGCTACTCTTGAAGTTTATTAACTAACCGCAAGATATTGCCACCTCAGTTTTACGTGTCGAAAGGTTGTAAGATGCAAACTGTGCAAATATATAATTAT
>OX442423.1:6408164-6577731 GCA_949361645.1 Spongilla lacustris | reverse complement strand
GTTATGTTGCTTATGAGGTATACCAAGTTTAACACTCCAACCTAAAGCAAAAAGTGTCTGTGTACATTGTAATGCACCCACCCCCTCCAATTCTATATACCATGCATGTGAAAGTGTGTTTTATTATTGCATCAATACTAGTAGGATTTGATTTTAAGACATAATTGCATTGCACAAGTTGTAATGTATAGCTACTCGTATAATTAGCTAAGGGGCAAGGCTTTGTGTAGAAATAAGAACTACACCCAGTAGTAATAGTGCGAGGTATTTATCCAATTAGAATAGGATAGTGCACATTACTGTAGCTTGGTTCAGGGTACTAACTAGACATGAGTGATGGTGCAGTTCTAATGTGTGTTTTAAAATTCCTGTGTGTGTGTGTGTGTGTGTGTGTGTGTGTGTGTGTGTGTGTGTGTGTGTGTGTGTGTGTGTGTGTGTGTGTGTGTGTGTGTGTGTGTGTGTGTGTGTGTGTGTGTGTGTGTGTGTGTGTGTGTGTGTGTGTGTGTGTGTGTGTGTGTGTGTGTGTGTGTGTGTGTGTGTGTGTGTGTGTGTGTGTGTGTGTGTGTGTGTGCCTAGCCTATGACTAGACTTACTAGAAAAAAAAAGGTTACATAAAGCAAATGTGTTTCGAAGTAATATACTTTTCATGCATCAGCCAAGCCCCCTTTGGCGCACATCCGTAAGGTAAGTGTTAGAAGGTGTATAGGATGCAACAAAAAGTGTGCATTAAAAAAATCTTTGTTAGGTGCAATGTCTTTGGTAATTCCTTAGAGTGTAGCTGCTAGATTTATATGTATAGGCTAAACGGCGCGACACCCTACACAGTCCGTGCTACCATAGAGACCGCTCATCATTTTATTCCGAAATACACTGAAGTGAATGGTGAATGAGAGCCTGAGGCCTGAAAATCAACAACTCTGGGGACAGTACTAGTAATTTGCGGCAGCGTACTAGTAATAGGACTTGGATGATAGAAAAAGTGAGCCTCAGGTAATCATACGCCTAAAACATTTTGAATTCTAAAATAGCAATTGTGTCGCAATCTGATTGGGGTTAATAACTTTCGTCCCCAGACTGCGATTAGCGATGGCGGAACGGTATTTTCACTTTGAGAGATCTTGGAAAGCTATCGCATTTGACACGTGAAAGGATTATTTCCACCGCTTACATAATTCCGCGCGAGCTGCCCCCAACTCGATTGAAAGTGCATACGATCGAAACGAGGGAGGGGGCGTAGCCCCCCCCCCCCCCCCCCCCCCCCCAAAATGCCTGGTAAGTAGTCTGTGGTATAATGGATGCTCACCAGCAGACACACAATATCGAGCCGGCATAATATGTTCCTTTTCGCATTTGTCCACACGGGTGAGTGGGTGGTAGTAATCACATTCATGTAACTACTAATAAACACAATAGCTTTGTTACAGCCCGGTGCGAGGCTGCAAGACGGTCTACTTAAAAACTCGTGCACAGAGTGTGCTTGCAATGCATGCATGCGTGCGTGCATATACTTACCAGGAAGTGCAAAATACGAATCGTAGCTGCAGGACGAGCCGTTCGATGTCACGTTTCTAACCTCCAAACTGCAACCCCCAGCTACCGCAACGAGCTTGCGAGTGCACTAGTAGTAAGCACAAGAGAAGCAGGAGACACATATATAATCAACGCGGAAGCAATGATGGAAAAGTTTTATTCCCATTTATGATTAAATAGATATGTGAGAGCGGGGATGTTTGCGCGACGAGCCATATATATGTATTCAATTCAACACAGTCGTAAATCAAGCGAGGTCACACTTAATACATCAGACATTTTCTACCTACTATCAGGTTTACAAAAATGTCTTCACAGGCATGTGTAACCCTTTTCTGAGCTAAGAAGTGCAGGAGGACATACAACTGTACCAGAGAGAGAGAGAGAGGGAGAGAGAGAGAGGGAGAGAGAGAGAGAGAGCTCAGGAAGACAGGAGAGAGAATGTACAAAGGTGGGATGACATCATCAGCAAGAGATTCCTCATATACGTCTGCCTCAAACTTTCCGGTTCATGACCTATAAAGATTATGTGAAGCAAATGATTTGTGCACCAGTAGACCTCCCCCCTCCCCCCCATGTCATCCTCCCTCCTCCCCACCTGGAGAACCCTCCCTCCAAGACGACCCTCCCCTGGCCACAGTACACGTACATAATTACTATAACCTTCATACATGCATGCACCCATGTGTCTAAGGTACAAGCCAATGTAACATCGCCCCGTGGTCTACCAGCTACAGATAAACATTTATTTTGTATTTAATATCTAGATACATAAAGTCATATGGCGCACATCTCACACCCATATAAAAATACACACACACACACACCCTCCCCTCCACAACACAAACATGCAAAAGAGGAACAGGTTCTTGAAAAATGCAGTGGGGAGTGGGAGGTGTGCAGTGGGAGTGGGGAGGAGGTGTGCAGAGTGGGGAGGAGGTGTGCAGAGTGGGGAAGTGTCCAGAGAGAAGCTAAATTAATGCAAAATTACAAAAGAGGTTCCAGACATAGGCAACTTCATACACACAGCGCACACAAATCCTCACATACATGTACATGTACAAGTAGCATAAACGCAGTGTGAACACCTTGTAGGCAGGAAGTTAGAGGGAAAAGGAAGTCGGTCCCCCTCCCCCTACCAGCTAAGGATGCAGCTCCATGTAAGCCAGTTGCCCTGCCAAGGTTAGTGCCAGACTTCACCTCAGGGCAGGACCTGTTTCCAAGTATGCGTGTTTAACAGCACATGAGCTAGAACAAGGCTAACCAAGCATAGGAGAATATGTGCACAACAGATCAATGACCTGCATTCCTCAAAATACATCCACTAAGTCTAACGTTAAAAAATAAAAGTGTGTGTGTGTGTGTGTGTGTGTGTGTGTGTGTGTGTGGCAGTGATGATGACTTAATGGAGGACTACGGCCTTACGAGAGGGAGAGGGGTTCAATCACAGTGGCCTAACAGGGGGTGGGGGTGGGGGTGGGTGGGGGGTGGGGTTGAGCACAGTGGTATACACCACCACCACCCATGCCCACCCTTCATCCCTTCAACTCCCATCACCATTTGTTACACTCTTCTAAAGCCACTGACAAAAAACCACAGCCACTCCCCCACCACCCTCCCCACATTGGTATCCCACCTCACACACTGTCCCCATCCAAATTCTAGTTTCAAATTTCATTTTGCTAGTGAAGTAGTACATGGATATACACACACATACATACACACATACACACACACTCATACACACACACACACACACTCATACATACACAAACACTCATATACACACACACACACACTCATACACACACACACTCATACATACACAAACACTCATACATACACAAACACTCATACACACACACACACACACACACACACACACACACACACACACACACACACACACACCTCGGCCCACTCTCCCCTACCAGTGTTAGAAGGCAGACTCTACCCTCAGCAGGCCGTGATGGCTGGGTCCTCCCCAGACCTCTTGGTGGTGTGCACCTTGAGCACCTCCTCTGCACACGTTGGGTGTATGCCCACGGCTAACTCCAGGTCCTGACGAGACATCCCACATCTGAGGGAGGTGGGAGGGGCACACAACTAGGCTCCATGACACTAATATCCATGCGACAAAAATAGGTGGACAGATCACAGATGTTCCCACATGCACACATACACACACACATACATACATACATACATACATACATACATACATACATACATACATACCTACATACACACATATATACATACATACACACATACATACATACACACATGTACTTACATACATACATACATACATACATACATACATACATACATACATACATACATACATACATACATACATACACATACACATACATACATACACACATGCACACAAAAAAACATACACATATACACACACATGCTGTATGCAACACTTGTAAGGTTGCCCTTTCAATTCCACCCCTCCTTTCTCACCAAAGCCTTCTTGGCTACATTGCCACCATCCACCCCTCCTGGTTGCTAACCCTTGGCTCCCCACCCCTCCTTATCTAGCCACATCCAGCCCAACATTGACCAACTAGGTCCCCACAATGTGACCACTGACCCTAAATTTGCCTAAGTAGGTGGGTGAAGCCAACACCTATGAACCTCTCTCAGGACATCACAACACAACACAACAAAAAACACTTGTGCACACATACACATGTCAAGCACACACACACATGCATAAACATATTACATGTGTAAACATAAGCATACATGTACACACACACACATACACATACACATGCACACACACACACACACACACACACACACACACATACACACACACACACACACACACACACACGCACACATTTTATGAAATAGTGGTGAAGACACATGCTGGCCTCTGCAGGTAGTAAACATGGGTCCTGCTACAATTTCCTGTGTTGGAGTATCAGACGTTGCACCGATGGTTTTGTGAGCCAATTAACGCTGGCTAGTGCCCCCAAAAGACATGTGTGTTGCCCCACTTTGGTACCCTGCGCATGGACGAAATGCTCTTTGATGAAGCGGGAGTTTTGGTAGAACCTTAGGGACATTACAGGTATAGCTATAGAACCTTAGGGACACTACGGGTGTAGCTGTAGAACCTTAGGGACATTACAGGTGTAGCTGTCTGTATGTAGTAATTGAGCCCACGCATATTATATTTTAAGTGTATATTCTATATGTACATGTATGTGTGTATGTGTATGCATTGGTGCATGTGTGTGTGTGTGCATGTGTGCATTCCAACACATAACTTCCCCCCCCCCTTCCCCCTAGGGGAGGTGCCTCCACCTGGGGGGGGGAGGTGCCTCCCACAACTACAACCTAATCAATATCACATGATTTTTGCTTAGGGATGAGCAGTGTACACACACACACACACACACACACACACACACACACACACACACACACACACACACATACACACACACATGTACATTATGAATTACATATCATTGTTGATATACACACATACACAATCACTGACACACACATACACACACACATACACACACACACACACACATACACACACTTACACACACACACACACACACACACACACACACACACACACACACACACACATACACATCTCTTGAGGGTCCCAAGCCCACCTCAAGATGCCAATATCTCTCCCCAATGTCCTCTGAGACCTCCATAATTACCATACAGTATTACCAAGACACCAAAATCCCCCCCTCCCCAAATCACCCTATGCTGCTCTCAAGGCAGGCAACGTTCCTCCATAATGTCACCAGTGTTCTTCCAACACCTGGCCATAATTGCCAAATATGGTCATAGTTTCCTTGGCAACGTACATGTGCTAGTGGGTGGCAGAGTGCCTAGCTACATTCAACATAATTTAGACGGCACCAAAACCATCGCTAGCGAATCATAAGCAAATTAAAACGTTGACGTAGTGCCACATGTTTAGCTAATGAAGCCTGGCCTGCTAGCCAACAGCAATGGATCATATCCTGGGGTGATGGCAGGGAGTGCGCAAGGGAAGGTGTGTGAGGGAGGGTGTACAAGGGAGGGTATGTGAGGGAGGGTGTGCAAGGGAAGGTGTGCAAGGGAAGGTGTGCAAGGGAGGTGTGCAAGGGAGGGTGTGCAAGGGAGGGTGTGCAAGGGAGGGTGTACAAGGGAGGGTGTGCAAGGGAAGGTGTGCAAGGGAAGGTGTGCAAGGGAGGGTGTGCAAGGGAGGGTGTGCAAGGGAAGGTGTGCAAGGGAGGGTGTGCAAGGGAAGGTGTGCACAAAGAGTGCTAAAGAAATGTGGTACTGGCAATACTACCATAGTGCACATGCAGCCAATCAAATTAACCCGTTCCATGTTCAGCTGGTTATGTGATACATGTTTGGCCTGACTTGAGGGGGGTGGGAGGGGCAGCATGCAGCAACTGACTGCTGCCAAGTCCCCAGACTACACCTACATTTGAATGACTGTGCCTTGCCTTTTGCTGTAACAACAATGTCCACCTCCACCAGTGGTGGATCGGGGGGGGGGGGGGTGGGGGGGTGGGTGGGTGGGTGGGTGGGTGGGGTGGGGGGGGGGGTGTCTTTTGGGTTTAAAGACCCCCCCCCCCCCCATCAGCCCGACCAGTTATGAATAAATAAATTAACGTATGAATTAATTACATGATTGACGAGTTGGAAAATGAAGCATTTAGTGAACAGGAGTGAATTCGCGAGTTAGCATTCCACCCAAAGTGTGTGTGTGTGGCCTAAAGCCAAGACCCTCCAAGCGTGCTTAATTAGTATTACTGCTGCGTGATTGAATGGTGCGAGCAGGAAGTAAGCAATCAAAAGAAGATAGTTTTCCTCAGGAAACAGGTAGAGCTAAATCAAGGAGGTATACAACTGTGGAGTCTATATTGGCTCCCCCGATCCCACAGAGAATTTTGTCCCAGAGGTTGGATGACCACTCTTTTGGGCTTATAATTGGAGCTGCAACTGACGCAGACAAAGCACGTCTTCTCCCCACATCTGCACCCCATGCAGCCTCTTGGCTCACAGGTGAAAGCACACAGCCAACAACCCGAAATGTGCTGAACTAGGCTGGGTGTGTGTGTGCCTCTAGCAGTAGAAACATACTGCAATTGGGGTAAGGATGCAAGTAGAACCTTCACTCTACTGGCCGCACGCTTAGCCTTCAGCTCTTTATTTCGTAAAGCCAGGGTGATCAGTGATGTTTGGGAGGCTAAATATCACCCTGGTGAGAGCCACAGCAAGGGCCATACTGGCCAGGAATGTGGTCCCTTCTGACTTTAATAATAACTTTATTAGCGTAGTGGTGTTATTTTATTTGTGTGCTTATGTACCGTTAAATATTATTATTTATTTATTTTTATTTTAAGTAAAACGTGTGTGTCGCTTAGACCAGCATATGGTCACAATGGCTTTGCGTCGCCAATTTAATTGCTGAGCAGTAGGAATTAAGAGTTTTCTATTCGCTATCCATATCCACACAGGCTTCTATATTAATATTGCGCTTGCTAGTTATCAATATTTAATACACTTTAAAAAGTATGCTTATTTTCATGCTAAAGCGGCTGAGGCTTCTATACCTCTCTAATGGCAGGCATTCACCCCACCAGCTGTGCACATTGCAGTGAGTAGTAACAAAGGCAGGTGCCATACTGCACCAAAGGCAGGTGCCATACTGCACCAAAGCTGCACTCTAATTAGATACAGTGTCGACACCCTTTGATGTGAAATATATTTACTGCTGTAAGTAATCCTGAACCATCTCATCCCTGTACCACTAGGGAGGGTATAACAGGGCATCCTCACAAGGTACAAATGTCCCCCCACCCACCCCCATAAGATCATGTGATTGTCCCAGCTCTGGGGTCTGGAGTCCTCGTACATGTACATGCATTCCAGATAAAACGCTCAAACTATTTATTTCTAGACTTCACACATACCAAATGCCTCTTCAAACAACACTTTTCAGACTTGGACATTAGACCGTAGACACACATGCTAGAAATTATCACTAAAAAGCACAACAAAACAATAGCCACTGGATCTCTGCCCTAAACACATCTTACCAAACACATCAGTACCAACATGACCACACCAGTGCACACTGACAGGCAAATGTTTTTTAAATGCCAATTAACATGTAATATCAAAAGACCCCCCCCCCCCCCCCAATTTTCATGAGCGGCCCACTTACCCCATGGCGACAGCAAACCCTTGCATCATCTCTCCTGCGTTGGGCCCCGTCATGTGCAGGCCTAGAACCCTCTCCTTAGAGGGGTCATGGTTGCTCAGGCATACCAGCTAGACAGGAAATTGACATCACATACACATGGGGACAAAAGAGATGTGATTTCATAATAGCTAAAGAGGAAACTGTGAAGCCATTCATGACAGACACTTACACGTAAGCTAGGCTAGTTTATACAGCACGTACAGTGCACAATACGGCACCAAAGGCGCCCAGTCCCCAAAGGGGACTGGGGACGAGGCGGTTCAATTTTTTTTTTTCATTCAACACACAGCTTCATTCCAGAGTGTCTGGATGGCACCCGGGGTGTAATTTGACACCGGATTCGTGCTCCGGGTGTAAAGTTGGGTCCAACCGCACGCTTTGCGTGACCCTATCCCTAAGCCCTAAATCTACCTCCCAACTGCAGGGAGCACAAGACACCACCTCCCCCTCCCACCTCTCCCTCCCCCTCTACCTCCCCACCCAAAGGTACAAAGGTAACTTGGTCCAGAGCTCTAACCTTGATGTAGCACTCACTGGAATCTGTGCCTGGTAAGTAGAACTCCAAAGGTTTGTAGTAGGCGTGATATACCTACATGTACATGTACAGTGTAGAGGTGAAGATGGTATCCTTACATACACACAATCGTTCAATATCAGGTCAATGTACACCCCAACACCATCAGGTCAATGTACACCCAAACACCATCAGGTCAATGTACACCCCAACACCATCAGGTCAATGTACACCCCAACACCATCAGGTCAATGTACACCCCAACACCATCAGGTCAATGTACACCCAAACACCATCAGGTCAATGTACACCCAAACACCATCAGGTCAATGTACACCCCAACACCATCAGGTCAATGTACACCCCAACACCATCAGGTCAATGTACACCCCAACACCATCAGGTCAATGTACACCCCAACACCATCAGGTCAATGTACACCCCAACACCATCAGGTCAATGTACACCCCAACACCATCAGGTCATCAGGTCAATGTACACCCCAACGTATACACCTTACGTTACAGTAACACAGAATACACCACTTAAATACTCATTCAAGCAGACACATACACACACACACACACACACACACACACACACACACACACACACACACACACACACACACACACACACACACACACATGCACACACACACACACACACACACACACACACACACACACACACACACACACACATGCAAGGTACACACAAGTACATTGACAAATCACAAATGTAAATCAACTCCAACTGACATACTTCAATAGCCTCCTCCCCATGCCTCTCCACAGCCGTCTCCTCAGAAAGACCAACAGAGGCAAATTCCATTGGGGTGAACACAGTGGTGGGGACCTGGACCAGTGGAAGAATCACATGTGTTAGCACCCCAGCATCAAGTCCCCATACCTCAAGTCCCCATACCTCACATCAAGTCCCCATACCTTACATCAAGTCCCCATACCACACATCGAGTCCCCATACCTCACCACTACTTAAACTAACAAGGTGTATGGTAATGGAAGGGGGTGTGGTTGTACAACAATCCTGCCAATAGTATACAAGCACATAATGTATACACATACGCACACACATGCACAGAAATGTATCGCGTGTAGTTAGGTAATTATCTGCGTTTGAAAATAAAAGAGTTTGAGTCAGACCTAGATACATGTACACGGCACCAGACTTGGATAATTCATAATGAGATCATGGCTCCCAGCACACATGCCAGAGTCCTCACCTGTTCTTACAACTAAATCACCATGTAAACAAGTCAAGGTTACTAACAAATATGTACCTTGCTGATTTAGTACAAAAACCTGAATACAACACAAAGGTCCACTGAACACAACACAAAGGTCCACTGAACACAACACAAAGATCCAATCGTAATAAACAACTTCAGAACTACAAGTAGTTCGATTCCAAGCCAAATCCTACATGTGTTTTTCATATCAGGTTTACATGTTATCTTTCCATTCAGAAGTACAACTTGTTGAATATTACTAAAATTACACCGTTGGAAAAGCATAAATTCAAGTACTGAGGTTCATGGCAAATTGTTTAATGAACGTTAAAATTTGTTACCAATTTATGCTACATATTTGAAGGAGAATACACACCTCCCTGAGCCCCTACACACACCTCACTGAGCCCCTACACACACCTCCCTGAGCCCCTACACACACCTCCCTGAGCCCCTACACACACCTCCCTGAGCCCCTACACACACCTCCCTGAGCCCCTACACACACCTCCCTGAGCCCCTAACCACACCTCCCTGAGCCCCTACACACACCTCCCTGAGCCCCTACACACACCTCCCTGAGCCCCTACACACACCTCCCTGAGCCCCTACACACACCTCCCTGAGCCCCTAACCACACCTCCCTGAGCCCCTACACACACCTCCCTGAGCCCCTAACCACACCTCCCTGAGCCCCTACACACACCTCCCTGAGCCCCTAACCACTGACAGAAGTAGACATCAGAAGGGAAGGTAATTGGTTGGAACACCCCACAAGAGAGACCACTGTGTAAATGCTCTTAAAAAGCACTTAGCCAAAATAACTTTTGGTGTTCACATAAACATACACATGTGTGCAGCAAAACCAACAGACTGAGGGGGGATACCAGCCAACCCTATCTTAACATTGGAGATGTGCAGGTGACCACGACAACATGTAGTTATCTTATGAATTAAGATGTGGACAGGCCCATCACCATGTGCAACAAGACCCACTTGATGAGCCCACATACATGTGTACATATCATGGTTCAACAGCACTGATAATATGGGGATCCTGACTATCCTTGTTCACTTGCCCATTGCAAAGAGGATGTCCTTACAAGCCCTTACACGTGTAGCTCTGATACATCAATAGGTCAAACCACATAATTGGTTCCATGTGGCAATGAAGTGGGTGGAGGTCACTATACATATGGGCACCATCACTCCCCCCATATATGGGCACCATCACTCCCCCTCCCATATATGGGTACCATCACTCCCCCCCATATATGGGCACCATCACTCCCCCCCATATATGGGCACCATCACTCCCCCTCCCATATATGGGCACCATCACTCCCCCCCATATATGGGCACCATCACTCTCCCCCATATATGGGCACCGTCACTTGCCCCATATATGGGCACATCACTCCCCCCCATATATGGGCACCAAACCCCCATATATGGGCACCATCACTCCCCCCATATATGGGCACCATCACTCCCCCCCCAAATATGGGCACCATCACTCCCCCCCATATATGGGCACCGTCACTTGCCCCATATATGGGCACCATCACTCTCCCCCATATATGGGCACCATCACTCCCCCCCATATATGGGCACCATCACTCCCCCCATATATGGGCACCATCACTCTCCCCCATATATGGGCACCATCACTCCCCCCCCCAAATATGGGCACCATCACTCCCCCCCATATATGGGCACCGTCACTTGCCCCATATATGGGCACATCACTCCCCCCCATATATGGGCACCAAACCCCCATATATGGGCACCATCACTCTCCCCCTACCATATATGGACACCATCACTCCCCCCTCCCATATATGGACACCATCACTCCCCCCTCCCATATTTGGACACCATCACTCTCCCCCTCCCATATATGGACACCATCACTCTCCCCCTCCCATATATGGACACCATCACTCTCCTCCCATATATGGGCACCATCACTCCCCTCCCATATATGGACACCATCACTCTCCTCCCATATATGGGCACCATCACTCCCCCCCCTCACGCAGATGGTTGTACCATCACTTTGGACATCAGTTGACTGTACATACCAGTATACCACAGGAATACCGTTCAATCCAGCTGCATATTCCCACTCGATAAGGACATCACATGCCAGTGGTGCATTCTGCAGTCACAATGTTAGTTCTTACTGCACATGTCATAGGCTCCAACTACGGACCTTTTCCAAGTGCAATAGTCACCACGGCAATCACCATTTGCTATGGCAGGCAACTAGCTTAGTATTGACATGTCGCTAAGTGTGTGAACCAACTAAAGACACGCTCTATGAAAGCACGAGACAACAAAGTGCAGCTGTAAGACCCTTGGGGTGACAAATTAAAAAAATTGCCGACTGCCATGGCAACTATCTAACTTGGGAAAGGTCCATGGCAACAATCAGGGCAGTTATCGGAATGATCATATCGCTATGCTGTGAATGTTCTCTCGGTTATGGCCAAACATTTAGCTTTGAGTAACTGAGTAATTACAAATGAGTGAGTTTCAAAACTTAACATGGATGGCTGACTAGTGTGTGTGTGTGTGCGCCTGTGTGTGTGTGTGTGTGTGTGTGTGTGTGTGTGTGTGATGTGTGTGTACATGTGTGTGTACATGCGTGTGTGTGTGTGTGCATGTGTGTGCATGTGTGTGTACATGTGTGTGTACATGCGTGTGCATGTGTGTGCATGCGTGTGTGTGATGTGTGTGCATGTGTGTACATGTGTGTGCATGTGTGTGTGCATGTGTGTGTGTGCATGTGTGTGCATGTGTGTGTGTGCAAGTGTGTGTGCATGTGTGTGTGCAAGTGTGTGTGTCTGTGTGCATGTGTGTGTGTGAATGATGTGTGTGCATGTGTGTGTGATGTGTGTGCATGTGTGTGTGTGATGTGTGTGCATGTGTGTACATGTGTGCATGTGTGTGTTGCATGTGTGTGCGTGTGCATGTGTGTGTGTGATGTGTGTGCATGTGTGTACATGTGTGCATGTGTGTGTTGCATGTGTGTGCGTGTGCATGTTCGTGTGTGTGTGCATGTGTGTGTGCATGTGTGTGTGCATGTGTGTGTGTGCATGTGTGTGTGTGCATGTGTGTGCATGTGAGTGTGTGTGAAGACAAAACCAAGGGGACTGGAAATGATCATGCCCTCAACAAAAGAGCTCTATCTTTTGAATGGAAGAGTTGCACAGGTACAGTGCTGGCCAATAAGCAGGTCACAACCTTCAGACGTAATGCTGAAGTGGTCCAGGCTGAATACAACAAGCAGATTCAACTGCGGGGAGATCCCTTGTATCAAAGCTATTGCTAACTGAGAAATGACACAGGGCAACTTATGATGTATGCAAAGCCCAGCACACACAGGGCAACTTTGAGGAGACATTTCTTTGGCGGCTTGTCGCAATTATGGGACATTGTGGTCAAAAAGCTTCTAGAATGATAGAGCTGGGATTAGTTGGTTGTGGTTGAGCAATTTGTCATTGCCAATAAGACACCCAAAGGTTGCCTGGAAGTCACCCCATGGTGTAGGCCGGCCTTTTAATGCACAGCAAGTCTTGTAACTCACAGCAATGTCCCTACATGTACATGTACAGGGTGTGGTAATCTGATTCCGAGGAAATCTAAATCATAGATATGCTGTGGTGACTGTTATCACACACAGATTGAAATCAGCAGCAAAATATCTGTCCTCTGAACTGTTGTGAAACAGCACCCCTCCCTCTCCTTTCCCAGCATGCATCACGTGACATGTGTATCTCCTGCCCAGACACCCCCACAGCCAGTACACATACTTAAAATTCTCTCGCTCATATATCACTACCATACCATAACTAGCTGTACCATGACCAGCTGTACTATAACCAGCTGTACTATAACCAGCTGTACTATAACCAGCTGTACCATAACCAGCTGTACCATAACCAACTGTACCATAACCAGCTGTACTATAACCAGCTGTACCATAACCAGCTGTACTATAACCAGCTGTACTATAACCAGCTGTACTATAACCAGCTGTACCATAACCAGCTGTACCATAACCAACTGTACCATAACCAGCTGTACTATAACCAGCTGTACTATAACCAGCTGTACTATAACCAGCTGTACCATAACCAGCTGTACTATAACCAGCTGTACCATAACCAGCTGTACCATAACCAGCAGTACTATAACCAGCTGTACCATAACCAGTTAGGTTTCAACAAACTTTAATTCCAAGCCCAAACTCTCATCCCTTCCTTACCAAGTCATAATTCATGGTTTCCCTTGCCCCTCCAAACAGTCTCTTTGCCAACATCTTCCCTGCCTTCACAGCTACTGGAGTCAACTCCTGCCTGCCCTAGAAGGGAAGCAACCATCGTGATTGGTAATTGTTACTTATTTTTTAATTTCGCTGCAAAACCCCAACAAAACTAAATACGACACCCTAAATATTTACACATGAAATTTAAATGGAAGGCTTAGTGCAGTTACATGTAAGAGCACAATTGTACATCCAGTTATAATTTCCACCTCTCTGTCATTTTAGGATCACAGCCGTATGGTAGTGAAAGGTGGCTGGTGATTTTCCACACAGAAACATTTTATATTTTGAACCTGGAACATGTACATGTACATTAGCACACAATTTGACAAGCGGCTAACACAAGTGTACACACACTGATGTACCACAACCATCCCTGTCATTCCCTGATTGAAACAAGAGTACCTGTGAGTTGGGTGGGCCACTTGTTTTTTAAATGTGTTTGTTTCAACAAGGCATGCCAATTTTGGCTCCATAAATGTGTATATGTACACCACTCCATGTCCTCCCCACACATACACACCAGTCACAATGCATCACACCTAGCACACATACAGCACACCACACACTTGCATCACTTGCACACATCACTTGCACACAAATGCAAACAAATACACATGTGTACTAAAGGCTCACCATGGCTACGTCTCCAATGGCAAAGATGTGTGGTACAGTGACACTTGCTTCAAATTGATCGACAACAATCTTCCTGCTCTGTGGGTCCACACGCACACCAGCTTGGTCCAGGCCTAGACCTGCAGTGGCCGCCTCCCTCCCTGGGAAGAGATGGTAAAAGGTGATGCCAAAAATAGGATGGTGGGTGGGAGAGGAAGAGGAGGGGCACAAGGAGGTGATGAGGGAGGTGGTGAGGGGAGGGTGCAAGGAGGTGGTGAGGGGAGGTGGTGAGGGGAGGGGTGCAAGGAGGTGATGAGGGGAGGTGGTGAGGGGAGGGGTGCAAGGAGGTGATGAGGGAGGTGGTGAGGGGAGGGGTGCAAGGAGGGGTGCAAGGAGGTGATGAGGGAGGTAGTGAGGGGAGGGGTGCAAGGAGGTGGTGAGGGAGGTGGTGAGGGGAGGGGTGCAAGGAGGTGATGAGTGAGGTGATGAGGGAGGTGGTGAGGGGAGGGGTGCAAGGAGGTGGTGAGGGGAGGGGTGCAAGGAGGTGGTGAGGGAAGGGGTGCAAGGAGGTGATGAGGGAGGTGGTGAGGGGAGGGGTGCAAGGAGGTGATGAGGGGAGGGGCACAAGGAGGTGATGAGGGAGGTGGTGAGGGGAGGGGCACAAGGAGGTGGTGAGGGGAGGGGTGCAAGGAGGTGGTGAGGGAGGTGGTGAGGGGAGGGGTGCAAGGAGGTGATGAGGGGAGGGGCACAAGGAGGTGGTGAGGGGAGGGGTGCAAGGAGGTGGTGAGGGAGGTGGTGAGGGGAGGGGTGCAAGGAGGTGATGAGGGAGGTAGTGAGGGGAGGGGTGCAAGGAGGTGGTGAGGGAGGTGGTGAGGGGAGGGGTGCAAGGAGGGGTGCAAGGAGGTGATGAGGGAGGTGGTGAGGGGAGGGGTGCAAGGAGGTGATGAGGGAGGTAGTGAGGGGAGGGGTGCAAGGAGGTGGTGAGGGAGGTGGTGAGGGGAGGGGTGCAAGGAGGTGATGAGGGGAGGTGGTGAGGGGAGGTGGTGAGGGGAGGGGTGCAAGGAGGTGATGAGGGAGGTAGTGAGGGGAGGGGTGCAAGGAGGTGATGAGGGGAGGTGGTGAGGGGAGGGGTGCAAGGAGGTGATGAGGGAGGTGGTGAGGGGAGGGGTGCAAGGAGGTGGTGAGGGAGGTGGTGAGGGGAGGGGTGCAAGGAGGTGATGAGGGAGGTGATGAGGGGAGGTGGTGAGGGGAGGGGTGCAAGGAGGTGATGAGGGAGGTGGTGAGGGGAGGGGTGCAAGGAGGTGGTGAGGGAAGGGGGGTAGGATCATGTCAGTTCTCGCAAAAAATTGCATGAGTACCTCAAATCCTTTTCATACTTAGCCACATTGTAGAGGTACTAAAGACATATCAAAACCTAAGTTATTGGGTCTCTCACCTTTAAAACTTTCAAATTACATTTAATTGAAATTTTGACCTTTTATAATAACGTTTGCTCAAAAGGTGGGCGTTTCCACTTGTACAATAATGAGGGTTGATGATTCTGGAGAAATCAATATACTATTTTGTACAGCATGCTGTTAGGTCCATAAACACATTACAATTATTAATGGTTATCAAAATTTCATGCGGATATTGTTGTTTAATGATTTGCAACTTGTATTTTAGTTTGAAAAAAAGTTCCTCCTGCTTTTATCATAAATTTTATACTGGCTTCATCAGCAGACCCTTGCCAGCCTGATTTAATAAAAATGTGGCTGGGCACTCTGAGGGCTGGTGAGTTATTAAGTAAAATACAAGACAATGCTTGTTTTGTGGGGTTTAAACAAACATTACTTCCATATAAGGTTGTAGCTTATACAGGCGGTATTGATTGTAGAGTAATATGAATGCCATTAAGTTTGCAACGCTCAAGAGTTATAGGAGATTGAGTTACTCTTTTATAATGGTGCCCACCAAACAGAGGAATGAATTAAAAGTATAGTTAACAAAGCTGAGATCAATCACACATTGCCATACGTATAATACTCTACTTGACTACATTAAATATGTACACCTCAATCCAAGCTCAAGCAATGACGCTGCTCAGTGGCGGATCCAGGAATTGGGAGGGGGGGGGGGGCACCGGCGAGGGTGTGGCAAGGGGTGGGGCGAAGTAGTAGGCGGGGCCGCCCCGGGGAGGGTGCGGGAGGGGGGCACCCCTCCCGCCCAGCTAGGGGGTGTGGGGGAGCGCTGTAAGCTCCCCCACCGGGGTCTGGGGCTCCGCCCCAGAAGCCAACGCTTTTTGCGTCGAAAACCCCCCCAAAAGTACGTAAAAATTGCACTAAAAATGTAATTACTGATCGAGGCTGGGGAGCGACAGATCAAGAGCTCAGCCGCTGTGTTCAATGCGCCGATGCATCGCCGTTGATAGCACATGTCCTGAAGTTGAACTCGCCGTTTATTCGTTTAGAAAATATTGAAATACTACCTTTTTCATATGGTCACATGACGCGTGGGCGTTAATTGCTTTGTTTGCCTCCACGGAAATATATGGGCTGATTTTGGGGTTATGCTCGGTTTTTGGTACTTTTCGATATGCTCTCTAGAGTGAAAATTGAATAACATACGCTAAACGGCCGGCTAATGATCTCTGCCTGTACTTCTATTGTAGAGCCGAATGCTATTACGTCACGCGATAAAAGCACCTGACCCATGTATCATTCATTATGTACGTAGGCGTACGTATAGGCCAGTTCTGCCGTAGCTATCTATATCTCTGCGCTGCATTTGCATATGTTCGCGTACACATAATCGTACATGTACGTGTATACGTAGGGGCGGGACCCTCGGGGGGGGGGGGGGGGGGGGGCACGGGCCCGTTGTGCCCCCCCCCCCCTGGATCCGCTACTGCTGCTTCAGCAGTTGACACACAATACACCCGTCCGCTTTTCGATATGGTGGGATTAGCTTTCATTAAAATATCTGTGTGCTTAACAGTTAGTATGTCATCTCTGGTAGGAAATGAGAAGGATGGTGATGGGCCAGCTGGATGGAGAAACTGAAGTTTAAGTTCCATTCTGTCAGGGCAGCTTTCTAAAATCAAAGCTAGCCACCATGCATCTCCATATTCACAAAATACATAGCCATTTATGCCATCCATTGAGATAGGCTCTCGAGGCTCTCGATAATTTGAGATTTTCACAATCTCATGAGCTTGGGAATTGGAGAAAGGTTTCACCATTAACTTGCTTCTGCTGTCCTCTAGACGGTAATATGCATGACAAGACTGTGTTCCCTCAATGGTTACAGCAGTTTCTAATCGTTGTTCAAGAAGATGCTCCTCATTTGCTATGTCAGCCTTGTCTACATATTCAAATGTTACTAACTGAATAGATTCTTTTGCCCAGTTATAAAGAACAACGATTAGAAACTGCTGTAACCATTGAGGGAACACAGTCTTGTCATGCATATTACCGTCTAGAGGACAGCAGAAGCAAGTTAATGGTGAAACCTTTCTCCAATTCCCAAGCTCATGAGATTGTGAAAATCTCAAATTATCGAGAGCCTCGAGAGCCTATCTCAATGGATGGCATAAATGGCTATGTATTTTGTGAATATGGAGATGCATGGTGGCTAGCTTTGATTTTAGAAAGCTGCCCTGACAGAATGGAACTTAAACTTCAGTTTCTCCATCCAGCTGGCCCATCACCATCCTTCTCATTTCCTACCAGAGATGACATACTAACTGTTAAGCACACAGATATTTTAATGAAAGCTAATCCCACCATATCGAAAAGCGGACGGGTGTATTGTGTGTCAACTGCTGAAGCAGCGTCATTGCTTGAGCTTGGATTGAGGTGTACATATTTAATGTAGTCAAGTAGAGTATTATACGTATGGCAATGTGTGATTGATCTCAGCTTTGTTAACTATACTTTTAATTCATTCCTCTGTTTGGTGGGCACCATTATAAAAGAGTAACTCAATCCCCTATAACTCTTGAGCGTTGCAAACTTAATGGCATTCATATTACTCTACAATCAATACCGCCTGTATAAGCTACAACCTTATATGGAAGTAATGTTTGTTTAAACCCCACAAAACAAGCATTGTCTTGTATTTTACTTAATAACTCACCAGCCCTCAGAGTGCCCAGCCACATTTTTATTAAATCAGGCTGGCAAGGGTCTGCTGATGAAGCCAGTATAAAATTTATGATAAAAGCAGGAGGAACTTTTTTTCAAACTAAAATACAAGTTGCAAATCATTAAACAACAATATCCGCATGAAATTTTGATAACCATTAATAATTGTAATGTGTTTATGGACCTAACAGCATGCTGTACAAAATAGTATATTGATTTCTCCAGAATCATCAACCCTCATTATTGTACAAGTGGAAACGCCCACCTTTTGAGCAAACGTTATTATAAAAGGTCAAAATTTCAATTAAATGTAATTTGAAAGTTTTAAAGGTGAGAGACCCAATAACTTAGGTTTTGATATGTCTTTAGTACCTCTACAATGTGGCTAAGTATGAAAAGGATTTGAGGTACTCATGCAATTTTTTGCGAGAACTGACATGATCCTACCCAGGGGTGCAAGGAGGTGATGAGGGAGGTGGTGAGGGGAGGGGTGCAAGGAGGTGATGAGGGAGGTGGTGAGGGGAGGGGTGCAAGGAGGTGATGAGGGGAGGTGGTGAGGGGAGGGGGCATAAAAGGGAGAGGATGAGGGGAGAAATGGAGAATAGAAGGAGGTGTGGCCACAGAAGGGGTGTGGCCACAGAAGGGTGAGGAAAAGAGAGAAGGAAGCAGGAGGAGGGTTGCAAAAAATGGAGGCACACACATCTTACCAGTTGCAAAGAGAACAGTGTCCCATTGATCCTAGAAGTGTACATGTACATGTACATGTGTGTACATGTTGTATGTATGTGTGTACATGTTGTATGTATGTGTGTACATGTGTGTACATGTTGTATGTACACATGTATGTGTGTACATGTGTGTACATGTTGTATGTACACATGTATGTGTGTACATGTGTGTACATGTTGTATGTATGTGTGTACATGTGTGTACATGTTGTATGTATGGTGTGCATGTGTGCATGTGTGCATGTGTGTACATGTTGTATGTATGTGTGTATATGTATGTATGTGTGAGTTCATAACCGTGTGTGTGCGTGGTTGTGCACATGTGTGGGTGGGTGTATGCATAGGCAGAAGAACATGAATCATGAGATACACGAATATGCACTTATCTAGTGCCCTGTGGTATTGTGTAGCTACAGTCAGGCATGTACACACAGGGACTACCAGTGGGCGTGGCTTGCCTCTCTATCTTGCTGGTCATCAGAGCAGTACCACGTCACAGACAGCTGTTGGGCTCTCTTGAGAACTGCCTTAGGCTCACAGTGTGAGAGCACATGAACACCACGCCTCTCCAGATTCTTTACCACCAACCTAGCCACATCCTGTAGAAGTACATGTATGGTGGGGGAGAGGTGAGGGAGTGAGGGAGAGGTGGAGGAAGGGAGAAGTGGAGTGAGTGAGGGAGAGGTGGAGGGAGTGAGGGAGAGGTGGAGGGAGTGAGGGAGAGGTGGAGGGAGTGAGGGAGAGGTGGAGGGAGTGAGGGAGAGGTGGAGGAGTGAGGGAGAGGTGGAGGGAAGGGAGGTGGAGGGAGAGGTGGAGGGAGGTGGAGTGAGTGAGGGAGAGGTGGAGGGAGGTGGAGGGAGAGGTGCAGGGAGTGAGGGAGAGGTGGAGGGAAGGGAGAGGTGGAGGGAGGTGGAGGGAAGGGAGAGGTGGAGGGAGGTGGAGGGAGAGGTGAAGGGAGGTGGAGGGAGAGGTGAAGGGAGGTGGAGGGAGAGGTGAAGGGAGGTGGAGGGAGAGGTGGAGGGAGGTGCAGGGAGTGAGGGAGAGGTGGAGGGAGGTGGAGGGAGAGGTGCAGGGAGTGAGGGAGAGGTGGAGGGAAGGGAGAGGTGGAGGGAGGTGGAGGGAGAGGTGGAGGGAGAGGTGAAGGGAGGTGGAGGGAGAGGTGGAGGGAGGTGCAGGGAGTGAGGGAGAGGTGGAGGGAGGTGGAGGGAGAGGTGCAGGGAGTGAGGGAGAGGTGGAGGGAAGGGAGAGGTGGAGGGAGGTGGAGGGTTAGGTGGAGGGAGGTGGAGGGAGGTGGAGGGAGAGGTGGAGGGAGGTGGAGTGAGTGAGGGAGAGGTGGAGGGAGAGGTGGAGGGAGGTGGAGTGAGTGAGGGAGAGGTGGAGGGAGGTGGAGGGAGTGAGGGAGAGGTGGAGGGAAGGGAGAGGTAGAGGGAGGTGGAGGGAGAGGTGGAGGGAGGTGGAGTGAGTGAGGGAGAGGTGGAGGGAGGTGGAGGGAGAGGTGGAGGGAGGTGGAGGGAGAGGTGGAGGGAGTGCACTACAGCCACTATTTAAAACTCAGCCCTGAATGACACAATTACAAGATTAACAATCACAGCTTTAATCAGACAAGCTAGGTCTGGGAACCCATATCCCATATATTGAAGTGCTGCCTGAATTTCTTGGTACGTTTACTTCGTGGTATTTCAAGTGGCTACATTCTCTCACATTTAAAGACCATGAATAAAACCTTTCACTCCAAGATTTGTCTGCTAACATAGCATACATGCACATAATATATGCCTCTACATGGTCATCACATAGCCTCCTCCCCAGTCTCACCTGGTCAAATGACTTCAAACAGTGTGACCTCACCATGAGTGTGGTAGGGAAGCCCAGCCCCCCCAGGAACCCTGCACACTCCAGAGCTACATCTAGAGTGGAGATCAGGTCAAGGAAGGTGAGATGGTTCTGGTGTAAGGAGGAGTGGAGGGAGAGAGGAGTGATGAGGGGGAGGGGTGATGAGGGGGAGGGGTGATGAGGGGAGGGGTGATGAGGGGGAGGGGTGATGAGGGGAGGGGTGATGAGGGGGAGGGGTGATGAGGGGAGGGGTGATGAGGGGAGGGGTGATGAGGGGGAGGGGTGATGAGGGGAGGGTGATGAGGGGAGGGTGATGAGGGGAGTGGTGATGAGGGGAGGGTGATGAGGGGAGTGGTGACAAGGGGGAGGGGTGATCAGGGAGAGGGAGTGATGAGAGAGGGGGTGATGAGGGGGAGGGAGGAGACTCTTGGGTTGTCTTGGATACAGCTTCCTCCAATCACAAGTCTTTAAAGCACATACAAAGGAAAGTAAAGATACAAGTAATCACCACCAAACATGCAGACGAACAGCCCACCATAGTAAACACAATGCACACGATGTACACACACACATACGAGATATGTACATGTACACATATAATTACGCACACAATACAAAACCATTACATACACAAACTCATTACACAAACTCATTGCACAACATTCTGGCAGGGGGGGTGGGGGTGGGGGTGGGGTCAACATCAGCTGGCCAAAGTACATGCAAGATGATCTACCTAAGGGGGAGTCCAAAAATGCAATTAACATGCCTGTTGTTTTAATGCAATTAGTGTTTCCTTACCTAAACCATGACATTCAGCTTCTGCAACAAACTGTCAGTAAGGAAATCTGGCTACATCCATTATACGGCCTAGTGTTTAGCATTGGAGGGAGGGCTTCCTGAGTTCTATGGTGCATGCAGGCAACAGATGGGTCTCAAAAATATGACTTAATCTAAGGACGTAGTATATATTCCCATGTACATGTACACACACGTGTTAACATCATGCTATCAAATTATGTAACATCTCTATTTGAAACAGATAACTTGGCAGTGATGTTACATGAATCATTAAAGTTGTCCCTTTATATCAAACCACATCAGCAGCCAGTGGACGTGCATTTGAGTTATGCCTAGGGGGCCAGGGGGGTGCCTAGGGGGCCAAGAGGGTGCCTAAGGGGCCAGGGGGGTGCCTATGGGGCCAGAGGGGCGCCTAGGGGGCCAGGGGGGTGCCTAGGGGGCCAGGGGGTGCCTAAGGGGCCAGGGGGTGCCTAGGGGGCCAGGGGGTGCCTAGGGGGCCAGGGGGTGCCTAGGGGGCCAGGGGGTGCCTAGGGGGCCAAGGAGGTGCCTATGGGGCCAGGGAAGTGCCTAGGGGGCCAGGGGGGTGCCTAGGGGGTGCAGGGGGGTGCCTATGGGGCTAGGGGAGTTCCATCAACCACCACCGGCCCCACAGGGCAAGTAGCCCAAAGTGCTTAATGTTGACCCCTGATACTCCAGCACACATACACACACACACACACACACACACACACACACACACACACACACATGCACACACACACACACACACACACACACGCACACACATGCATGCACACACGCATGCACACACACACACTCACACACACACACACTCACACACACACACACACTCACACACACACACACACTCACACACACACTCACACACACACAACACACACACACACACACATCCCTTACGTCTTGCCAGGTGGTTTTTCTAAGTAGAAGAGGTCGTCACTGGTGATACCATACTCAACAGCACCAGGGACCTGGAGAAGAAGCATGGGGACCCGTAAGAGTACTTGGGATATATAGGCACCTGTTAGGGTACTTGGGTACATAGGCACCTGTTAGGGTACTTGGGTACATAGGCACCTGTTAGGGTACTTGGGTACATAGGCACCTGTTAGGGTACTTGGGTACATAGGCACCTGTTAGGGTACTTGGGTACATAGGCGCCTGTTAGGGTACTTGAGATACATAGGCACCTGTTAGGGTACTTGGGTACATAGGCACCTGTTAGGGTACTTGAGATACATAGGCACCTGTTAGGGTACTTGAGATGTACATGGGGTACATGGTTATGTGGCAAGGTGCATAATGATGACCTCCAAGGCTGTAATTCTAATTTCAAAAAACTGCATTTTATGGATCAATCCCAATTCACCACAGTGGCGACAATCTGCATACTAATAGCTTTCGCTTTTTTGGTTCACCAAATCTCAAGTGACAAAAGTGTGCAGAAATACAGCAATGTTTCTGACCCTTGTTCCTTGAAAGATCTTTTCCACACGGGTGCAGGCACGACTTGAAAAACAAGAATTGCTTAGCGGTGAACATCTATGCAGCACCTTGGCATCAGATCTTCAGACAATGTAGTTTTGACACCAGGTATGAAACGGGTTAATAAATTTAGCATTACAGAACTTGATGTTTTGACCCAAGGGCATTAATTCATTTGATTTAATTTTAAAAGTACAAGAATGTTCCCCCTGTAAATATGACTATTCATCTTCTGGTCCCTTGACTTGAACAAATTTTATTGTATTCATGGGGCGCACAGCTGGTGTTGAAGGCACCACTTCCAAGTACTAACCAAGGCCACCTTGGAAGCCAGTTGTGATGACAAAAGTGATAAGGCAGGGAATAGCAAGGTATGTCCTCATAAGGCAGGGAATAGCAAGGTATGTCCTCATAAGGCAGGGAATAGCAAGGTATGTCCTCATAAGGCAGGGAATAGCAAGGTATGTCCTCATAAGGCAGGGAATAGCAAGGTATGTCCTCATAAGGCAGGGAATAGCAAGGTATGTCCTCATAAGGCAGGGAATAGCAAGGTATGTCCTCATAAGGCAGGGAATAGCAAGGTATGTCCTCATAAGGCAGGGAATAGCAAGGTCATAAGGCAGGGAACAGCAAGGTCATAAGGCAGGGAATAGCAAGGTATGTCCTCATAAGGCAGGGAATAGCAAGGTCATAAGGCAGGGAACAGCAAGGTCATAAGGCAGGGAATAGCAAGGTATGTCCTTCTAGGGCAGGGAACACAGTTATGAACGAAGAGCTCAAAGTGATCACTTCCAACATTTCCAACCTCTGCCACCTCAAAAGTGAAGGACCTACATTGTGTACATGTAGTTATTACATGTAGTTATTTGTTAGTGTCGTGTATTACCATTTGCACATGTATTGTTGTCATAGCAACCATGCCGGTGATATGCTCGTGTACACAGCTATTTCCTTAACATGGCATATGTGCAAAAATAAAATGTTGTTGGACTTGCACAAAATAAACACGCACACCAAACTTCTGTCAATAGTGAATGCCTCCAGGGGAGAAGGCATATAGCAGTAAGTCTTGGGACATGCTTCGTACATTTACATACATGTAGCTTAAATTCTGGATCTAGAATACTATATGCCTTTCTCTGCAGGATTACGTGATTGATAAAAGTTTGATGTATGTGTTAGTCCATTAATTAAACCACTTCTTAAATGTATGCCAGAGTTGTTTCTGCTACAGAAATAGCTGTATACAGGAGCATATGGTGTAGTTGCTATGACAACAAAATGTGTTACCATGATGTACAAATGCAACAACATAACAAAAAAAATCATTAAGGTCATGAGATGGCAGCTGTTGAAAGTTGCTACTTCTTTTCTCCAACTGTGATCATGCCTTCTGGCTCCGCTGGTCACTCACGTTATCAGGATACTTATATGCATTGGATCAGGATACTTATGTGCACTAGCTGGTCACTCACGTTATCAGGATACTTATGTGCATTGGATCAGGATACTTATGTGCACTAGCTGATCACTCACGTTATCAGGATACTTATGTGCATTGGATCAGGATACTTATGTGCACTAGCTGATCACTCACGTTATCAGGATACTTGTGCATTGGATCAGGATACTTATGTGCACTAGCTGATCACTCACGTTATCAGGATACTTATGTGCATTGGATCAGGATACTTATGTGCACTAGCTGATCACTCACGTTATCAGGATACTTATGTGCTTGGATCAGGATACTTATGTGCACTAGCTGATCACTCACGTTATCAGGATACTTATGTGCATTGGATCAGGATACTTATGTGCACTAGCTGATCACTCACGTTATCAGGATACTTATGTGCATTGAATCAGGATACTTATGTCTACTAGCTGATCACTCGCGTTATCAGGATACTTATGTGCATTGAATCAGGATACTTATGTCTACTAGCTGGTCACTCACGTTTTCAGGATACTTATGTGCATTGGATCAGGATACTTATGTGCACTAGCTGGTCACTCACGTTATCAGGAACTTATGTGCACTAGCTGGTCACTCACGTTATCAGGATACTTATGTGCACTAGCTGGTCACTCACGTTATCAGGATACTTATGTGATCTAGCTGGTCATTCACGTTATCAGGATACTTATGTGCATTGGATCAGGATACTTATGTGCACTAGCTGGTTACTCACGTTATCAGGATACTTATGTGCATTGGATCAGGATACTTATGTCTATTAGCTGGTCACTCACGTTATCAGGATACTTATGTGCATTGGATCAGGATACTTATGTGATCTAGCTGGTCACTCACGTTATCAGGATACTTATGTGCATTGGATCAGGATACTTATGTGCACTAGCTCGTTACTCACGTTATCAGGATACTTATGTGCACTAGCTGGTCACTCATGTTATCAGGATACTTATGTGCACTAGCTGGTCACTCACGTTATCAGGATACTTATGTGCCCTAGCTGGTCACTCACGTGATCAGGATACTTATGTGCACTAGCTGGTCACTCACGTTATCAGGATACTTATGTGCACTAGCTGGTCACTCACGTTATCAGGATACTTATGTGCACTAGCTGGTCACTCACGTTATCAGGATACTTATGTGCACTAGCTGGTCACTCACGTTATCAGGATACTTATGTGCACTAGATGGTCACTCACGTTATCAGGATATTTATGTGCACTAGCTGATCACTCACGTTATCAGGATACTTATGTGCACTAGCTGGTCACTCACGTTATCAGGATACTTATGTGCACTAGCTGGTCACTCACGTTGTCAGGATACTTCGGTCGCCCTCCAACAGCTACTACAAAGTGCTTGGATTTCATCAAGGTCTGGGGAAGAGTGAGAGGTAAGGATGTTAGAACATTTGGTGATCAACGTGACATGATCATTAAGAAGATGGGTGCCAAGCTGATGCATATGAGCAGCAATGTAAGGTATAACCCCATAACCTTCTGCTTGTGAGGTGGATATGAGGGCCCTTGGAAGCTTACTAAACACTACCTGTATGGCAGTCTATGAACATGGACACACACATACACACACGCACGCACACAACACACATACATACACATAAACACACGTGTCATACACACACACACACACAAACACACACGCACGCACACAACACACATACATACACATAAACACACGTGTCATACACACACACACACACAAACACACACTCATATACACACATACTGTACACACACACAACACACATAAATACACTCATACACACATACACACACAACACACACATACACACACAAAAACACACATACACACATACACACATACACACACAACACACACACACAAACACACACATCAACACACACACACGCAAACACACACCTTTTTCCCATCTTTGGCTGTGGTCTCTATCGTATGTGGATCAACAAACTTTCCCTGCATATTGAAGTAGTCCACACCTCTAGAAGTTCAGCCGAATGACATCATAACCACACCCCTAGGCGTGGCCAACCTACTTCTCCTTCAGCTGCACCCTGTGGCCCCAGTTGAGCGAGCGAACATGGTTCCTGACTGCTGTCCTCAACTCTTCCCTGAGCAGGACAGAGGAACCGACACCTCACCTCACCAACACCTCACTAACTCCTCACCTCACCAACACCTCACCTGACTAACACCTCACCTCACCAACACCTCACCTCACCAACACTTCACCTCACCAACACCTCACCTGACTAACACCTCACCTCACCTCACCAATACCTCACCTCACCTCACTAACACCTCACCAACACCTTACCCCAAATACAAACCACCATAATCTCCAATTGAAACCTTTCCTTATTCCACCTAAATATGATCCCACCCTGCTCATTTACCAAGAGAATCCTTTAGCTTCCACACCTTGCCAGCCATAGAAGGGGGCATCCTAAGAAAGTTATGCATGTATGTGAGTGGAGAGATGAGAGCCCGAGTACATAGCAACCATAGTACCATACATATCCCCAGTACATAGCAACCATAGTACCATACATATCCCCAGTACATATCCCCAGTACATAGCAACCATAGTACCATACATATCCCCAGTACATATCCCCAGTACATAGCAACCATAGTACCATACATATCCCCAGTACATATCCCCAGTACATAGCAACCATAGTACCATACATATCCCAAGTACATAGCAACCATAGTACCATACATACCCCAGTACATAGCAACCAAAGTATCATACATATTCCAGTACATAGCAACCATAGTACCATACATATCCCACATATCCCCAGTACATAGCAACCATAGTACCATACATACCCCAGTACATAGCAACCATAGTACCATACATACCCCCAGTACATAGCAACCATAGTACCATACATATCCCAGTACATAGCAACCATAGCACCATACATACCCCCAGTACATAGCAACCATAGTACCATACATACCCCTAGTACATAGCAACCATAGTACCAACCATACCCCCAGCACATAGCAACCATAGTACCATACATATCCACAGTACATAGCAACCATAGTACCATATATATCCCAGTACATAGCAACCATAGTACCATACATATCCCCAGTACATAGCAACCATAGTACCATACATATCCCCAGTACATAGCAACCATAGTACCATACATATCCCCAGTACATAGCAACCACAGTACAAATACATTGCAGCTACCTGTATAGTACAATACATGTACATAGCAACAGGAAAGTTGTGTGCAGAGACCTATAACTTTTTAGATTTGATTTCCCATCACACCAACAAGCATGTTTCCTAACCATGATCTGTGCTAAGATGCAGTACCTGAAGGCTTTGCCCCAGGAGCGCCGCATGGTGCATCAGCTTCTTCGGGATACAGCCAACGTTAACACACGTTCCGCCAAGTCCCCAGTGTGTGCCTAATGCAACAAACATCAATTGCTCACTCAAAGACACACGCACGTGCCTGCATGCACAGTGAAGTACAATTTTTACCGTAAGCTTAGTTCTACACATTTTAAAAATATTATCTCTGGACTTTAATACGTTCGTTTGTTATAACTTAAATCCAAAGCTCACCGCATGGCGACGGGACGACGTAGTCCAGAACTGCCACTTTTTTACCAAAGCTTGCAGCTATTTGGCGAAGGTACAATAGCACCGACAGCACAAGCAATTCGATCCAATCCCTCCCCTCATACCATCTTTGCAACAAGCCAGGCCTCCACTACCCCCGCCGATTACAATCAAGTCATAATCGTACGTTCTTCCTGACCAGGATGGTGGGCAAGAGGTAAATTGTAGATAACTGGGGCGGGGAGGGGCGCTAGCCTTGCCTGCGGTATTTGTGCTCTTCAGATGCCTTGAAAGAATGTCTAGGCGTCTTCCAGCGGTTCGCGCGACACCGCTGCGTAGAAGCATGGCGGGAAAATATAGGGTTAAAACATCTACATGCATTTTTAAATAGGTTGAAATTATTTGCTGTTTTTAAAATTACGTAATTACATGCATGTTGAGAATTTATTTTAGTTATTTGTAAATAACTGTCAAATAAATTTTAAGAAGGGATCCACCTGGAGAGGATTGCTGTCTCATTTGCCCCTCACCAAATTCAGGTTGAGCCTGCCATACAACTCAGATATCCCCCCCCCCCCCCCCGAGTATTATGGCAAGACAGGTAGCAAGCATTTTTTTTAATGAGTCCATGGCTTCCTTAATAATCTTCATAGCTGGCGTACATGTAACTCTATTATTACAGACCTCTCAAAACAACAGCAGCATCTAATGTATATACAGCAGAAGCAGCTTAGCAATGGTGGGACGAGTTTGTCCCAATTTTTGTAATTTTTTAAAGCTTTTTATTTACATGCGTAGAAGTTTTATAAATGCGACATTGTTTTAAAAATGCTAAACAGAGGAATAATAATGCAAAAAAAAAAAAAAAGAACAGTTTGGAGCAGAGATCCTGTTAGAGGGTGGCTAGTGGAATTAAATGCTGATCACAACTCGTTTAGCAGGACACAGGATAAAACTGTGTTTAGCCTAAATTATTATAATAGCAGTGTAACAGTGGTCATGATTGGTGAGACCAAATGTCTGTAGATAGTGGTCGCTGTGGGTCATAGACCTCTAGATGCTAAAGGATATCTAGATAGAGAAACAAAGATTGCATGATTGATCAGCACAGATCTTTAGGTCTCCTGAATAGCAGTTGAACCCATCACAGAAAGATTTGAATTGTTTGCAAATGTGGAGGAGTGGTCATGGCAAAAGAATTTGCACTAAGGAGTATAATTGCCAGATTAAAGAAACCCAGTGCTGGTCCAGTGCTGGTCCTACCCAGTGCTGGTCCTACCCAGTGCTGGTCCTACCCAGTGCTGGTCCAGTGCTGGTCCAGTGCTGGTCCTACCCAGTGCTGGTCCTACCCAGTGCTGGTCCTACCAGTGCTGGTCCTACCAGTGTGTCACCACAAATGGAAGTCGGCACCAAAGTTTCTAAAATCAACAGTTCAGCTCCAAAGGGGATGCCACAGGGAATGGTGCTGACCATACTACCAAGGTAACATTTCAGGAGCTCACATATAAAGCTTGATGTATTTTGTCGGGAGAGAGTTTGGATGCGTATTCTGTTAGTTTTAGAGACGTTTGGTATACGGGCCACAGAAGTCTTCTCCAGGACAGCCAAGAAGCTACGTGCATGGCACCTGAGCTCTGCTGGCTAGGCTGACTTGAGAGGTGTGACAATTGTGATGGGAGGGAGGCAGTTTGGAGACCTCCAGGCTCAAATTTTTTACTGCTCAAAATGTCAGGGCTATTCATGCAAGGTATCCTTGCAACGCTGTTGATGCCATGCGTAACTATATCAATTCTCATGTGTGCATTTCTTTGTTTAGACCAGTATAATACCGGTATTTATTTATTTATTTATTTATTTTGTCACTCAAAAAGTATAGTACATGTAAACTGCTTATTTGCAGGAAAATCAAAATGTAATCAAATTAATCCTTACATGTACATGTAGTGGTTGTTTTTAACAGTGCAGTATGGTTTTAGTTTGCAATTTGCCAGCAATAACGTGTGGGCGTATGCAAACGTCATCTGTGAATGTCATGTGATAACGTACATCATATACAACGCGTGATGGCGGCGAACAAGGAGGCTCAAAACAATGTAGAGAGCATACTGCAGCTCAAAGAAACGTTCAATTTGCAAAGGTACGCTAGACTGTCCGTCTGTGTTCTCAGAGCGCCTCGAGTTCTGATGCTAACTCTCCGTCTTCCATGCACTTGCGCGCACCCATATATACCCCTCCAGCTTCGTTCAAAGGTACCTCATAGGCAACAGCAAAGACGCGGATTGTCACGTGCTCAATGCCCACATCGTGGGCCAAGAAGGAGACGGTAGCGTTCTGCTTAGCTGGGACTGCAAGGATGGGGACGCGCTGGTCACCAAGATAGGGTACTACTCTAGCACGCAGGGGAAGCCAGCATACCAGGAGCTGTACAGGCACAACGAGCACGCGGACGTGTGCTCGGCCACGGTGAACTCGTCCCTGTCGCTCCTGGCGTTCACCACCAGGGAAGAGGAGAAGGACATTGGAGAAGTGAGCTACGTTTCCCTCTGCGCCGAGATCCACCCGCAGGGCCGCGCCTTCACCATCGAGCTCAACTGCGACCGCTTCAGCTTCAGGAAGCTCCAGTTCCTGCCCCTAGGGACGGTTCCCAAGGCCACACCCCGCCAGCCCAGACACAGCCAGCAAAGCCAGCATTCGGCCACGCCCCTGTGCTACACCTCCAGGCTCCTGGTCATCATCCCCAGCGCCTACATCGCCACCTACACCTTCCAGCTGCAGCAGAGCGTCACGGTGAACCCGGGCAGCGGGGCGGTGACCCACATGGGGACCATGTTATTGGACTTCAATGAAGACAAGCCCCTAGTCACCTCAACCCCACTGGACTGGTACCAGTGGGACCCAAAGCAGCAGTGGCTCTACTACGCGCGCCTGGACACCAGTCCCAACCTCCTCCTCCTCTCCTGCGTGGCCTTCACCAGCGACCCCTTTGAGCAGGTCCTCTCCCTATGCCTCCCCCTGCCTTACCCCTCTGAGCGGTATAAAGAAGGGAGGAAGGTGGAGCTGTCGTCATCGTCGTCGTCGTCGTCATGGTTGCACCACCCCGGGTACTGTGCACCCCAGATAGACCTGACCACACCCGCCCAGCTGCTGAACCTTCAGGTCATCCATCGCAAGAAGGAGGATCACCTGATGTGTGTGTGCATACAGCACCGTACCAAGGACCCTGCGGTGCTCAATAGTGCCGATCATGACTACGTGCCGGCAGAGGAGGAGGTGGTGGAGTACTCTGTGTTCATGATACACAACGGTCATGTGATCCACGGCCAGGTCCCCTTCTCCGCCTTGCCCACCAGCAACCTTCGCGTCCATTTCATGATGGTGGGGAAATTTGTCGCCGCCTATGTCCCGGGGGTGATGCTCCACCTCCTCAATGTGCACCCGCAGGTCGACCCCTGTCACCACTTGGTGCTGGACGCGGGGATGTCCCCGCCCCTTCCTCCTCCCCTTCCTTCTGCCGGGGCTCCTCCCACCGCAGCCTCTTGGAGCATACCGGTCCTGTGCAATGTGGCGAGCATGCAGAGCAACTTTGACTCCACCAGCATTGTGGACTGCCTGTCCCAGACAATATACGAGTGTGTGCTCTGTCCGGGGGCCCTCCTGGGAATGTTCAAGAGCGGCACTAGCACAGCCATTCGCATCGACCTCCTCCACCTAGCCATAGTGTCCCTGCGGCTGCATAACTTGGCGCTGTCCATGGTGGAGCACGTGTGCCAGAGCCCTGTCACCTTGGACACATACCAGATCTTTGCCGAGTTCATCCTGGCCTTTGCATACAACAACACGCTGGTGAGTCACGTCCAAAGGTACATAACCAGCCAGTTGCCGTTGACTACCACGTGGCCGTCCTACAATGGGGGCGTGTACAGGAATGAGTACGGCACGACGTACGCCCACCTGAAGATTGCCCAGATCGAGGAGACCTTTGCCAAGAGACTGCAAGTGATGGTGAGGGTGTCAGAGCACAAGTTGGAATCTGCCGACGATCTCCTGGCGTGCAAGTTTGCAGCTGACGGTGTAGAAGCCATTCAAGACATGCTGTACTTCAACGTGGTCACCACCCAGCCAAGGCTTAAGCGCATCAAGATTGCCTCCCTCCTCGACCAGCACGCAGAGGTGACGTCAGGTCGCGCTGCCGGGCCTGCTGCTTCAAAGCGTCCGTTCTCCATCAGGAGGTTGGTGGGAGCGGTGCGCAACGCTGTGAGCATTCGGGGGAGGCCCCAGCGACAGAGCAATGCTACGGGGCTTCCTTTCCTGGAACCGGACACTGACCTAGACCCCATGGTCACCGCGGCAACGCAAGACCTCAAGAATATTCTGGTCAAAACCATTGGGTCACAGTTGGGGGCGGCGTCGAAGTCGGTGGTGAGTGACCAGCTGGACTCGTTCTACATATCAGAACTGGAGAGGGAGTCGTGCGAGCTGCTGAAGCTCATCTGGCAGTCCCTGGGCCTAGGGAGGGACACCAATCCCCTCAACAACACACTCTACCGGCAGGCCACGCCCCTGGAACACATCCTGTTTGAGCTGCTGGAGGCCTACCACCACGCCCACTTGGAGCTCTTCATCCCCGTCCCCAGTGGCTTCCACACCCTCTACACGTGCCTGGGGTTCATGTGTCTGGAGCCTGTGGTGTTCCTTCAGTACCTGGCCCATGGGACCTTGCTGGCCACCATGAACTTTGTGGACAAGGCCGTGCAGAGCAGCGATGATGCCAGGCTTCTCGGGGAGACCCTGCTCACTCGCAGGATGGACCAGCTGCTGTACAATGTCATCTGCGACCTGCCTGACCCCGAACGTAACGCTACCCTGGTGAAGTGGGAGAACCCAGAGGTGAAGCTAATGGTGACCGCTGCCCAGGAGGAGGGGCGTTAGCCTGCACCATGCCACCCTCCCTCACCACACCTCTCTTACCTCAGCCTGGCTTCCTCACTGAATAGCTTCTTACTTTGTTACATATGCTGTGTTATTGTTTGGGGGGGTGTGGCCCTTTGTCTGTCTTTCTGAGTCTGGGTGTTAATTGCCTTGTTTTTAGAATGTGTTTTGTGTTTAACTTGGTTCTGTTCTGTGTGCCTGTCAAATGTTTCGCCGTTGCTAACACCCATTATTATAATGTTATATGAAAAAGATGGTACGAAATACACGGTAAAAAGAAATGTTCATGTACAACTACCGGTACTAATTTACAAAGGCTGCCTGGCATGTTGCCTCTGCAAGGTGATGGGCAATCTCTGGTACAGCTGGGTGGTGACAAGTGGTTTGCCTGGTTCCATAATAATAATAATTTGCATTGAATTGCTTAATTAGCGGGAGTGGTCATTGTGACATCACTATAGCGATTGTACGGTGGGAGATGAGGCGATGCAGAAAGCAGAAGAGAAGATATTGATACTTACGGAAGTCATTAGCGCACGCAGGTGATTGGGTGGGTGTACGCCAGATGCATGCATGACTGGGAATGCGCGCGAGGCCATAATTGTGTGGGCCCTATGGCATCATTGGCATGTACTAGCTTATGTGTGCAAGCTACCGCTGCGGTGAAGCCTGTTGCCTCTGTTTTGCGCAATTAGACATGTTTGTGGGCGAATTTCGAGACTGGTTCAGCTAAGACGAGTGATGTTTACCAAACATCGTCGTCATATATAAATATATGTACGTCTGCGTACATGTAATTCAAAACTAGATAGATGCGAGTATTTTTTACAGAAACCCTCCCCCCCCCCCCCCCCCCCCCCCCCCCCCATTTGAGTGTAGCTAGGTAGCTAGGAATGTGACAGTGCCGTGTTGTATACGCGTGTATGCAAAGCAAATCAGCGGTGGTGGGGGTGTTCATATAAATATGCAAGTGGATATGTGTGCAGGGATCGGGACCAATTAAGGATTAGGCCAACAAAATTGTGTAAAATGTATAAATTCGTCGTAGGCTGCGCTGGCCATTGGCCACCAAGTGCATGAACACTAGCACAAAGCTAGTCTGCCGTAGCCACACCCTCCGCAAAGCGCGAGGGTGTGGCTACGTCAGACTAGCACAAACCTGCACACTCGGAGAATCATCTCGCACACGTTGATTCCCATGCAGCTTTGCCGAAAAGGTGAACTTGCCAACAGCTCGGTTCATCGGTCAAGAGGATGACGGAAGTATACTGTTCGCCTGGGACGCCACAACGGAGATTGCATCAGTTACATGTGTGGGACTCTACCTCCCCAGCGGCCAAACTTACCGCACTCTGTATGAGCACGGGGAGAGGGTGGAGATATGCTCTGCCACAGTGAACCACGAGCGAACACTGCTCAGTTTCACTGTAGACAACTTCGGTTTTGTGACGTACGTAGCGGAGATACAGCCGCAAGGAAGGGTGTTCAACCTCAACATCGACGTCACAAGCTATCGAAGGGCTCAATTCCTGCATCAGGATTTCTCCACCCTGCCGCCCACTCAGGACAAGGTAACATACACGACCTCAAGGCTTCTAGTAGCCGTCATCAAGGAGTGTGTAAGCTTGTACCAGTTCAAGCTCCAGCTCGTTGACGATGGAGCCGTACTTTCGAACAAGCCTAAAGGGGTTTCCATCATCGGGAAATTTGACTGGTACCAATGGTCCCCTAAGAAGCAGTGGCTCTATTATGCCTGCTTTGACGCCACCTGGACCGACCTGGTACCCACAGCCCCCACCCAGAGAGGCTCCTTCGTGTTCTCCTGCCTGTCCTTTGCAAGGGGAACAGGGCAGGCCCTGGTGACCATCTCCCTTCCCCTCCCCTACCCCTCCCACACCTACACAGCCAACACCACTTTGCACCGCTCCCCATTTGCCCTCGTCGCTCCCGTCCAAGAAATCAACCTCCAGGTCCTGCACCGCAGCGATGGGTTGTGGTGCGTGGGCCTACAGCACAGCAGTGGGGCCACCTACCCTGACACACTTAGCCCCGACCTCAGGACTGCTAAGGGGGGCCTCGTGGACTACTCCCTGTACATCATCCACAGCGGCCACGTGCTATACGGACAAGTGCTCCTTCCCTCGGCCAGCGCCTCTGGCTGCTACCTCCATTTCATGCTCGTGGGCAATCTGGTTGCGGTATACGCTCCGGGACTGGTTCTTCACCTGCTGAACGTTGGCCCCAACGTCCAACCCACCCACCACCTGGCCTTGGACTGCACCCTCTCCCCTATGATCCCCGGGTGTGCCTTGGGGGTGGAGCCAGGTACAAGGGAAGTGCTTTCTCCCGCCGTCAGTCACCTCAATATTGGAGATGATGCTGTCCTGGTGGAGTGCAGGTCCCAGACTGTCTACCACGTCCACCTCAATCCTGATGGCCTCTTTGAACTCTTCAAGTCCACCTCAAACAAGGACCTCAGGGTGAGCCTCCTCCACCTGACCATTGTCAGCTTCAGGCACCATGCCATGGCACGTGCCATGATAGAGCACCTCTGTTGCAACCCATCACCTGCCAACATGCGCGCGTTTGCAGAGTTCATGGTCTCCTCGGCTTACTCTAACGTTGCCATCAACTGCCAGAGGTACATCACAAAACAGCTCCCATCCACCGCATCACCCATGTACGATAGCTGCATCTACAGAGATCCAAAGGGGCTCATCTGTGCACTGCTTACGTTCAGCCAGATTCCGTTGTTTCAGAAACAGCTACACGTGCAGTCAGACCAGAAGTGGAAGTCCATGACAGCAGACGCTTTGTTACAGTACGAGCTGAGTGACGATTCATTTGACTGTCTCTGCTTTAGTGTAGCTGTCAATCAAGCTGGCTTGACGCAGCTGAATGTCAGAGAGGCAGTCGACCGTTTGGCTCCCAACATTCTAACAGCAGTGGCATCCAAAGTGAAGCATAAGAAGGTCGTATTAGACACAACAGGTCTGCCCTTCCTGCGTCCAGATGAGGACTTCAGGTACAAGACTACTGAGCACATACGAAGGGTAAAACAAGCTCTTTACCAAGCCATTGCTGAACCTGTGCAGGCAAAGGAAAACGTCCGCAAGGTGATCAAGCTTTACTGCTCGGAGATGGAGCGGAGGTCCCAAGAACTACTCTCCATAGCGTGGTATTCCATCGGCATGAACAGTGACAATCATCCACTCCTTGATTCCATCCATCGTTTGGCCACTGCAAAGGAGAAACACTTGTTTGAAGTGCTAGAAGCATACCGGCTTGCCCATATGGACCTGGGCATTCCTACCCCCAATGGATTCCACACCCTCTTTGCCTGCGTAGGCTACCTCTCCTTGGACCCTGACAAGTTCCTGCAGTGTATGAGTGTCCAGCACATGTTCACACCCACAAGGAGATTCGTTCAAAGGCTCGCTCAGCATGGCAACTTGCGGCAGGAATCAGCTGCCTATGAAGTGTTGTGTGCGCTGGAGGAGCCGCTAAGGCAGTACGCTTTTCATCTCTGGGCAAACCGACTTGTGGAACAGACTGACGAAATATAGCAAGTATCAGTTATGTATTGCATCATGGTGTGCAGTGCTGCTCTGCACACTTTCAGTTGCTCTTGTGTTGATGTTGTATGTTATTGTTTGTTTTCATGGTACAAAGTACACAGTTGCAATGGCAGCATGCCAAAACCATCTACCTGGGAAAAAAGGGGGGGAGGGGGGGGGCTAATAGATAATTTTGGCGTTGCGTTAATCTATAGTACCATGAGTTTTTCATGCTGGGTCTGGAGGGAGACATGATTCCATTGATTAGTGGTGGCAGGAGGTGTTAAGGATGATGTGTAGGCCACACTAGGAGTGTGTGGAAGAAAGTTAGTGGAGGTGTCCATTTGCATCCAGTGTTGGACCAACTGTATCACTGCAAACAAACACCACAGGAGCGTTATTTGAAATGTTTTTTATCTGATGAGATATTTGAAGACATGACTATGGAAACAAGTCACTGTGTACAGTCCATGATGTCTGGAGAATATATTATATGTGGCATGTGGAAGGTTAGTGGCCGTGGGAGGTGTTAAGGATGATGTGTAGGCTTCAATAAACCTGTAGGTTTACGACATGAGTACATGATCAAAGGGCTTTAAATGAAAGTCATTGAGACACACCTCCAAACTGAAACAATTTTTTGACGCCCCATGTTGTAAATCTGATGTTATTCATGGGGACTAGATACAGGGGGAGGGGTCAAAACAGGGAGGGGGTTACCCCACTCTCCCAAGCACAGTGTGGCTACTGCACTACGTAACCAGGAACTCATTGTCGAGTACCCAGACCTAAAATGTCACAGGTGTGTGTGGACTACATCACCAGCCAACTTTTATACCCTAGGCAGATAATTTTAGGAATTTTGTTCCCCCCCCCCCCCCCCCACCTCGATTAAATCCTTATACCTTCTGTTCGGGTTTAATAAGGAAATGAAGAAGTGTTTCCCTTCCTTGTGAGGGAAATCCCAACATACCACCATATGTAGTTTTGGTCCATTGTGTGCGTGCGTGTTTGTATGTGTGTGTGTGTGTGTGCATGTGTGTGTGTATGTGTGTATGCATGTGTTCTGTGCGTGTGCATGTGTAGACTAGTATATTGCTTACAAAATAGTTGAATAAAAAAGCTCATGGCAGGAGGCCATGTCAGGTGATCATGGCACTAGCATCAGGTGACTATAGATGGATTTCTTCATGCATCACAAGGATGAGAAGATAGTTGTCCTGTGTGAAGGAGGAGGTTGTCCTGTGTGAAGGAGGAGATTGTCCTACATGTATGTGAAGGAGGTTTGTTGGTACCACAATGCCTCACTGGGTTGTCTCAAGTACCTTGTTTTGGCAAACATGCTTGCAAAATCCATTATTAACCCTTTTGATTCTCAAGAAGTTAGCCCAGCTGCATGCATACTTCACTCCATGCATTCCCTCTTCCATATAGTCACCACACTGCTCCTTCCCCATACATGAGTCTGATCAGTACTTATCAAATTGATGACATCGTGGAGAACATTATGAGTGCAAATAGGTGTGTATGGAGATGGCTTGTTGGGGTGGGGGGGGGGGGGCTGTGGGTGTGTGGCTGAAGTGTGACCTGTGGGGTCCGATGTGGGACCTATACCACACCCCCCCACAGAGCTGCCATCTCATGGAGGACCAGGTCATCAGAGAGCACATCGAGGAGCTCCTCAGGGAACATAAGGACCCTCAAGCTGATCACACCTTACACACGTGTGAGGATATCCTTCATCTCCAAGGTAACCTTCTCTGCCTTCCCTTGTCAGCCATCTTTGATCCCCCCCCCCCCCTCCCCCTCATTGATGCAGCCGAAGTGGATCGAGGCTTTGTTGGTGCCCTGTGTATTTTATGGCAGGATTGGATCAGGAGGAGGGGGAGGGGCCAGGTAAGGCATGTGATCAGGGGGAGGGGTCAGGTAAGGCATGTGATTAGGGGGAGGGATCAGGTAAGGCATGTGATCAGGAGGGGTCAGGGTCAGGTAAGGCATGTGATCAGTTAGTGTGTGTTTACTTTGCCTTAGCTGTTCCAATTCTAAAGTGCTAGTGAAGACATGAGCTTCTATATCCACCCCCCACTGCAGGTACCACCCCCCTCCATTCAAACATTGTAGGCAGAGTAGTATCACCCAGACCCAAATTGTACGTGTGGTACACTGTTGTACTGAGACACAAAGGAAATAAATTACCATTGCCACATTGGATATTTAGTTATTTGATTGGCTTCCCATTCCCCTAGGAACAGACCTACAAGTGGGTGGAGCTCTGAATGATATCACTGACTTTCGATTCACTGGGTATATACACGTGCATCACATACCAAATGAATTACATAGCAGGTCTGTCTTGGTATACCCAGGGAAATTTCCACACCCACACACCAGGTTGCCCCCCTGGTGTGGTTCTTCCTCTGGGTAGGTCCAAGAACGTTCACAAAGTAATCTTGAGGTTTGTTATCTGGTAATAATGAAAATAATAACCCTTACCCTACTAAATAATGAAATTCGCACGCTAACCCTAAACCCTACACTTTTAAACAGCACAAAGGCCAGCAGAGGAGGAAAGTGTTCCTATAGGATGGAGGCTGCATTACCCCTTTGTACAGCCAACTTTCTACATTTACAAATAAGCAGTGTATACAAATCAAAAACATGTATTCTGCTCAACCACTAGTGTTCAAGGTAAGCTATCATCAAGAATTCATAGCCTGAACCTAACCCTTTTTTCCTTAACATGTCACACCGGTTTTCTGCATCCTCCATCAGCGCACATCTGAGTCATGTGGACTTAACCCGCTTTTGCAAACTATTATCATATAGATAGTTTTATAAACTTGTGCATTCTTTATGCATTTCTTGCCCATTTCACCAAAATGAATTATTGTAGTTTTATTATTATAAAAACAATATACGTCATACAATAACACTAAAATCAACACCCCTAAAGTCAATAGTGCAAGGTAAAATAAGTGTTCCTCTGATGGAGGCAGCATTGTCCCTTTGTACAGCCACAGAAAGGCGCTGGAGTAGATAGCTATAGCTTTTGGTGTCCCAGGTTGTGGCTGAGTCTCTCTCAGGAAGATCATGGAAAGAGGGCTGAGTACTTCTTGTTGGGAGGAATGATGCGCCTAAAGGACTGTAGGATTTTTTTTGTTGTAGACATTTGTTTTGTCGGTCTGTCAGTGGATATTGTGGTGAGCATTTCTGGGATGCTGTCTAGGGCTTTGGTAGATGCCCGAATGAAGGTGATGATTTCATACGCGCAGTTCTCTCTTTAAAGGCTCTTAATTACGCCTGTTCATTCTGAGCAGCTGTTCGTTGATAAATAGTTAGCAGGTAGGAACTGTTAAGAGCATCTTCTTGTAGACAGTGTTTGTTTGTCCGTGGGATTTGTGAAGTGAGCATTTCTGGGATGCTGTTGAGGGCTTTGGTAGATCCTCAAACGAATGTGGTGCTGCCTGTAAATTAACAGGACTATTAGTAATTCCTTTGCTAAACATCCTACTGCAGACAGATGTCCACCCATCCATTTGCAGACATCCCTACTGCAGACAGATGTCCACCCATCCATTTGCAGACATCCCTACTGCAGACAGATGTCCACCCATCCATCTGCAGATTGAGAACATAAAAATGTTCTGTTTTAAACATGTGAAAAAGAGTAACGTGAGCGATGAGGTGGCCGGGGATGGCGGCCTAGCAGAAATGGATGTTGGGATTCTGTGGGGATCGGGAGGAGGAGTGTACAGGTTGGATGAGAAGTACCAGTGGAAGCAACAACTGATGGTGTTGGGTGGGCACCTTTAAGGATAATGTGCACAATGAGGTAGCCAGGGAGGAGGAGTGTACATGTTAGATGAGAAGGATCAGTGGAAGCAACAACTGATGGTGTTGGGTGGGCGGCTACACTAGGTAAGGCTAGTGGAGGTACGAGGCTTTAAGGATTGGTGTGTACAATAGGGCAGTGCTCCCTCGGTGGTCAAGCAACATTCATCCAATTGATATCCAGCCATTTGCATCCAGTGTTGGACCAACTGTATCACTGCAAATAAATACCACAGGAGCTATTTGAAATGTTTTTTATCTGATGAGATATTTGAAGACATCACTATGGAAACAAGTCACTGTGTACAGTCCATGATGTCTGGAGAATATATTATGTGGCATGTGGAAGGTTAGTGGCCGTGGGAGGTGATCAGGATGATGTGTAGGCCACACTAGGAGTGTGTGGAGGAAAGTTAGTGGAGGTGTCCATTTGCATCCAGTGTTGGACCAACTGCATCACTGCAAGCAAACAACACAAGAGCTGTTTGAAATGTTTTTATTTGATGATTAGAAGACATCACTATGGAAACAAGTCACTGTGCACAGTCCATGATGTCTGGAGAATAATATGCGACATGTGGAAGGTGGAAGGTTAGTGGCTGTAGGAGGTGTTAAGGATGATGTGTAGGCCACACTAGGAGTGTGTGGAGGAAAGTTAGTGGAGGTGTCCACAACCTGTGTTTAGACCAACTGCATGACTGCAAGCAAACACCACAGGAGCTGTTTAAAATGTTTTTCTTTGACTATTAAAAGACATCACCTCAAAACAGTTGCTGTGTACACCTGGAGAATATATTATGTGGCATGTGGAAGGTTAGTGGAGGTGGGAGGTGATCCGGATGACGTGTAGGCCACACTAGGAGTGTGTGGAAGAATGTTAGTGGAGGTGTCCATTTGCATCCAGTGTTGGACCAACTGCATCACTGCAAAACAAACGCCACAGGAGCTGTTTGAAATGTTTTAAATAACATCACCACCAAAACAAGTCGCTGTGCAAAGTCCATGATGTCTGGAGAATATATTATATGCGGCATGAAATGTTAGTGGATGGATGTTGGAGGTGTTAAGGATGACGTGTAGGCCACACTAGGAGTGTGTGGAAGAAAGTTAGCGGAGGTGTCTATTAGCATCCAGTGTTGGACCAACTGCATCACTGCAAACACCACAGGAGCTGTTTGAAATGTTTTTTTATTAAGACATCACCAACAAAACAATTGCTGTACACAGTCCATGATATATGGAGAATATACTATATGTGGAAGGTGGAAGGTTAGTGGCTGCTGGAGGTGTTAAGGATGATGTGTAGGCCACACTAGGAGTGTGTGGATGAATGTTAGTGGAGGTGTCCACTAGCATCCAGTGCTGAACCAACTGCATCACAGCAAACAAACACTGCTTGAAATGTTTTTATTTGATGAGATATTAATTAAAAGACATCACCACCGAAACAAGTCGCTGTGTACTGTCCATGATGTCTGGAGAATATATTATATGTGGAAGGTGGAAGGTTAGTGGCCGTGGGAGGTGATAAGGATGATGTGTAGGCCACACTAGGAGTGTGTGGAGGAAAGTTAGTGGAGGTGTCCACAACCTGTGTTTAGACCAACTGCATCACTGCAAGCAAACACCACAGGAGCTGTTTGAAATGTTTTTATTTAATCATTAAAAGACATCACTATGGAAACAAGTCACTGTGCACAGTCCATGATGTCTGGAGAATAATATGCGACATGTGGAAGGTGGAAGGTTAGTGGCGGCAGGAGGTGTTAAGGATGATGTGTAGGTCACACTAGGAGTGTGTGGAAGAATGTTAGTGGAGGTGTCCATTAGCATCCAGTGTTGGACCAACTGTATCACTGCAAGCAAACACCACAGGAGCAGTTTGAAATTTTATTAAAAGACATTACCATCAAAACAGTCACTGTACACAGTCCATGATGTCTGGAGAATATATTATATGTGGAAGGTGGAAGGTTAGTGGCCGTGGGAGGTGATAAGGATGATGTGTAGGCCACACTAGGAGTGTGTGGAAGAAAGTTAGTGGAGGTGTCCATTAGCATCCAGTGCTGGACCAACTGTATCACTGCAAACAAACACTGTTTGAAATGTTTTCATTTGATGAGATATTAATTAAAAGACATCACCACCGAAACAAGTCGCTGTGATGTCTGGAGAATATATTATATGCGACATGTGGAAGGTGGAAGGTTAGTGGCAGTGGGAGGTGTTAAGGATGATGTGTAGGCCACACTAGGAGTGTGTGGAAGAAGGTTAGTGGAGGTGTCCATTAGCCTGCATCACTGCAAGCAAACAACACAGGAGCTGTTTGAAATGCTATTATTGTGGTGGACTGGGCACCCACTGTGGTGAGAGGCGTGTCGCGCTGGGCACCCACCCGGGAACCTAAAGGTGATAAGTAAATAATCATTCAGGAGGGAGGCCTGTACAGCGTGGCGACGTAGTCCTTTGTCCATGTATGCGCCGCAAGGCAGGACAATACATCTTTGCTTGCATGTATTTAAGGCTACGTATTTGTATTGAGAGGGCGGAGGTGTCTTTTGCTGCCCTTTACTTGCTGCTATTGCGAAGCCATCGGCGGTTGTGCTCCAATCGTGCGCTGCTCAATAGGCATATTAAAGACATCAAGTTGCTATGTACAGACCATGTCTGGAGAATATATTATATGTGGAAGGTGGAAGGTTAGTGGCCGTGGGAGGTGTTAAGGATGATGTGTAGGCCACACTAGGAGTGTGTGGAAGAAAGGTAGCGAAGGTGTCTATTAGCATCCAGTGTTGGACCAACTGCATCACTGCAAACAAACTGTTTGAAATGTTTTTCTTTGATTATTAAAAGACATCACCAACAAAACAATCGCTGTACACAGTCCATGATATATGGAGAATATACTATATGTGGAAGGTGGAAGGTTAGTGGCTGCGGGAGGTGTTAAGGATGATGTGTAGGCCACACTAGGAGTGTGTGGAAGAATGTTAGTGGAGGTGTCCATTTGCATCCTGTGTTGGACCAACTGTATCACTGCAAGCAAACACCACAGGAGCTATTTGAAATGTTTTTATTTAATCATTAAAAGACATCACCAACAAAACAATCGCTGTGTATAGTCCATGATATATGGAGAATATACTATATGTGGAAGGTGGAAGGTTAGTGGCTGCGGGAGGTGTTAAGGATGATGTGTAGGCCACACTAGGAGTGTGTGGAAGAATGTTAGTGGAGGTGTCCATTTGCATCCTGTGTTGGACCAACTGTATCACTGCAAGCAAACACCACAGGAGCTATTTGAAATGTTTTTATTTAATCATTAAAAGACATCACCAACAAAACAATCGCTGTGTATAGTCCATGATATATGGAGAATATACTATATGTGGAAGGTGGAAGGTTAGTGGCTGCAGGAGGTGTTAAGGATGATGTGTAGGCCACACTAGGAGTGTGTGGAAGAATGTTAGTGGAGGTGTCCATTTGCATCCTGTGTTGGACCAACTGTATCACTGCAAGCAAACACCACAGGAGCTATTTGAAATGTTTTTATTTAATCATTAAAAGACATCACCAACAAAACAATCGCTGTGTATAGTCCATGATATATGGAGAATATACTATATGTGGAAGGTGGAAGGTTAGTGGCTGCAGGAGGTGTTAAGGATGATGTGTAGGCCACACTAGGAGTGTGTGGAAGAAAGGTGTCCATTTGCATCCAGTGTTGGACCAACTGCATCACTGCAAGCAAACACCACAGGAGCTGTTTGAAATGTTTTTATTTAATCATTAAAAGACATCACCATCAAAACAGTTCCATGATGTCTGGATATATTATATGTGGAAGGTGGAAGGTTAGTGGCAGTGGGAGGTGTTAAGGATGATGTGTAGGCCACACTAGGAGTGTGTGGAAGTAAGTTAGTGGAGGTGTCCATTTGCATCATCAACTGCATGACTGCAAGCAAACACCACAGGAGCTGTTTAAAATGTTTTTCTTTGATTATTAAAAGACATCACCTCAAAACAGTTGCTGTGTACATCTGGAGAATATATTATGTGGCATGTGGAAGGTTAGTGGAGGTGGGAGGTGATCCGGATGACGTGTAGGCCACACTAGGAGTGTGTGGAAGAAAGTTAGTGGAGGTGTCCATTTGCATCCAGTGTTGGACCAACTGCATCACTGCAAACAAACGCCACAGGAGCTGTTTGAAATGTTTTAAATAACATCACCACCAAAACAAGTCGCTGTGCAAAGTCCATGATGTCTGGAGAATATATTATATGCGGCATGAAAGGTTAGTGGATGGATGTTGGAGGTGTTAAGGATGGTGTGTAGGCCACACTAGGAGTGTGTGGAAGAAAGTTAGTGGAGGTATCCATTTGCATCCAGTGTTGGACCAACTGCATCACTGCAAACAAACGCCACAGGAGCTATTTGAAATGTTTTTATTTAGAGCAAAGGAACCTATTAAGGAACAACCAACTTCCCTTGACTGCTGCAGACAAACTATGCATGCTAGAGAGATAATTTAAACACCGTTGGATAGAGAATTTAACGTAGATTACAACTATACTAACCATAGGAAAGGTTTTATGAATCCTGGTACCGAAAACTCACTTTTCGGCAAACATACCTCAATGTATGGGAAAGGTACCGAATAAGGAACAACCACATCAAAGGGTTGTTATATAAACACTCAACCGCATGGGGGTTTACTTTGGGGAGGGGGCGGGTGCTACTAGCTAAAAAATGAAACGTCTATCCTCTGGTTGCCTAATTATGGCCAATAAACGACAGGCCTGTCTCCACTACGTGGGGTAGATGCTCTTCCTGACCATTGTAAGCTTTATTGAGGATGGTGTGGCACAAGAGGTGAAGAGGCGGGTTGATCTCAAGGCTGCTGCAATGACAACAGAAGAAGATCTGCAGTTATGCCTAAAATTGTCAATTCAGTACCACTCCATCTATGTGGCTGCATGTGCAGTATGTCCTGAGCAGGTGCAACATGCTGAATGGACCTCTTCTCAAAGTTCAGAAAGTACCACTGATAATTCAGATGGCGAAAGATTAGATCCACAGGACAACGCTATATCCCTACTACAAGTACTCAATTTAAGCGTTTGAAAGGTTCAGCTCAGTGCATGACTTCAGCACAATGGATCGATGAATTTAAGGCTGCTGAGGATATGAAGAGGAGAGAGATAGCTGAGAAAGAAGAGCGACGCAGAAAAAGAAAAGCAGCTCTAGAAGAAAACGCTGCATTAGAGTACATGAACGCTATAATGAAATCAGGAGGTCGCAAAGGAGCACAATGCTGCACTCCTAGCTTACCAAAGGATATTTATCCAGCAACTAGTGGGTCGATCAGATTCATTGATTTGCGTATGATCCAACATTGCAAACCCATAACTTTGATTAAATTTGTAATGAGATTTAGTGTTCCTTAATAGGGGTGCGTTCCACATTCGGTCCCTTTGCTCTAATCATTAAAAGACATCACCAACAAAACAATTGCTGTACACAGTCCATGATATATGGAGAATATACTATATGTGGAAGGTGGAAGGTTAGTGGCTGTAGGAGGTGTTAAGGATGATGTGTAGGCCACACTAGGAGTGTGTGGATGAATGTTAGTGGAGTTGTCCATTAGCATCCTGTGTTGGACCAACTGCATGACTGCAAGCAAACACCACAGGAGCTGTTTGAAATGCTTTTATTTAATCATTAAAAGACATCACCATCAAAACAGTTCCATGATGTCTGGATATATTATATGTGGAAGGTGGAAGGTTAGTGGCAGTGGGAGGTGTTAAGGATGATGTGTAGGCCACACTAGGATTGTGGGATAGCGGAGGTGTCCATTTGCATCCAGTGTTGGACCAACTGCATCACTGCAAGCAAACAACACAAGAGCTGTTTGAAATGTTTTTATTTGATGATTAGAAGACATCACTATGGAAACAAGTCGCTATGCAGTTCATGATGTCAGAATAAAAGTTAGTGGAGGTTGGAGGTTTAGATGATGATTTATTAAATGGGTTTGGTGTAAGATTAATATCTCCCCAGTAATTTTGTGTATATATCTCCATCACTTTGATATCCTTTCTCAGACAAATGGCTGAGAAGAACAGCAAAAAGCAGCAAATGCAGGTGAAGCCTGCCGAGAATAAAAAAGACTGGGTACCTGAAGGACTCGGGCAAACCGAGCAGATGGGTATCCCCATAATGGAAAACAGCGTCTCCCTCACCATCACCCCAGTGGCCCTATCGAACCCAGTAAAGAAATTGCAGCCTAAAGCAAAAGAGGGAAAGATACCCCAATATCTGGAAAGAGGAATGAACTAAATCCCCCAGATGAGCAGGATATATCCGATAAGCTGATGGCCGACTTGTCACTTGAAGAAGGAAAAATGCTAGGAGGCCAATGATGATGTCCAAGTGGTAAATGACACACTACCACCACCGCCATCATCGCAACAGTCGACATCTGCAAAAGATGAGGCAAAAACGCCCAACTAGGCTGTAAAGATGGTACCTGGATTGAAAGCTCATTCCAAGAAACCTCCTTGCATGCAGAAGCCACCTGTAAGTTACGAGGAATGGGTACTGCTGGGCTGAGCTATGAGGCGACAGTTGAGCTGGTTCCTGTCGAATATCTCTCCCAGTCTTCTAGGTTCCGTGGTCCTTTGGTTTCTTTAATAGAAACCCGACCACCCACACTAGGAGTGTGTGGAAGAAAGTGGAAGGTCTAAAAGATGACGTGTAGGCTACACTAGGTTTGCGTGGAAGAACGGTAGTGGATGTGTCCATTTGCATCCTGTGTTTAGACCAACTGCATCACAGCAAGCAAACACCACAGGAGCTGTTTGAAATGTTTTTATGTGATGATATATTAGAAGACAACAAGTTGCTATGCATGCATGCACAGTCCATGATGTCCGGTGAAAAATGTGGCATTGACAAAAATCACACCAGATGAAATCAGAGCATACCTAGTCAGTGGTGGTGAATTTTTCAGGCAACATATCAGCCTCGTTGATTGGGAAGTTTCTATAGATGAGGCTACGACAAAATTTCAGGGAAGAACCCCTATAATCCAATGAAAAAAGGGGATCAAATCATGGAAACTGGCAGATGTGCAGGTACAATGTATGTGCATCTTATACACAGATCTACATTGGGAAAGAAGGAAGTAAAGGTACAAAAACTAAGAAAAAAGTAGTCAGGAATGTCTTAGAACCATTTACCATCATGCATATTGAGAAATACTTAGCAAGGTGTTGACAAGGTGTTGAATGAGAACTTCTAGAGCAGAGAACTGTACATATGCCCATCTGCATTACATTCTGATATGCTATTGCACAAAAAGCAAACATCACCACTGTATCATGGATGAATTAAAAAATTAACCAACTGTCACCCAAAAGAAAGCTCAGTCCAAAGAAAGATGGATCAAAAAGGAGCTGCAGTACCAGCACGTGAGCAGTAGACCACAGGGATCAGCTATGTACACACCACCTTTGCCGCAGTAAGAATTTAGAAAAATAAATATAAATACAGCTTCTGATTCTTGGTAGATGTGGCTGTTGCAAAACAGCTTTTAACTACTGTGCAAGTGCACTGACTTTATGCACAATGAAAGACTTCAGATTTCATTTATTGGAGGAGTTGATTGCTACATAAAATAGCAGAAAGCGACCACAAAGAGGACACAATGTCTGCAAGCCGCTGTCAATATATGTACACTTCCCTGTAACTTTAGAACATCATTCAGGGTCCCATCAGTTCAGGCATATGAGATGTACAAACTAAGTGTAATGCATGGTTTGTCACACTGGACAAACAGAAAACGATTGTTTTTGTCCACACAACACTCCCTCCAAAACAACACTCCCCTCCACACAACACTCCCTCATAACATTCCCATGTGCACAAACAACACTCCCTCCCGTGTGTGCACACAACACCCTCGCCGAAACAACACCCCCTCCACACAACACTCCCTCCCATGTGTACACACAGCACCCCATCCGAAACAACACCCCCCTCATAACCTTCCCTCCCATGTGCTCACACAACACTCCCTCCCATGTGCTCACACAACACTCCCTCCCACACAACACTCCCTCCAATGTGTGTACACAACACTCCCTCCCACATTCCCATGTGTGCACACAACACTCCCTCCCACACAACACTTCCTCCCACACAACACTTCCTCCAATATGTGTGTACACAACACTCCCTCCAATGTGTGTACACAACACTCCCTCCCAACACAACACTTCCTCCCACACAACACTTCCTCCAATATGTGTGTACACAACACTCCCTCCCAACACAACACTTCCTCCAATGTGTGTCCACAACACTCCCATGTGTGTGTGTGTGTGTGTGTGTGTGCACAACCGACACTCCCTCCCATGTGTGCACACAACACTTGTCCGAAACAACCCCCCCTCCACACAACTCCCTCATAACCTTCCCTCCCATGTGCTCACACAACACTCCCTCCCACACAACACTCCCTCCCACACAACACTCCCTCCCACATTCCCACGTGTGTACACAACACTCCCTCCCACACAACACTTCCTCCCACACACTTCCTCCAATGTGTGTCCACAACACTCCCATGTGTGTGTGTGTGTGTGTGTGTGTGTGTGCACAACACTCCCTCTAATGTGTGTGCACACAACACTCCCTCCCACCTCCCCCAATGTGTGTGCACACAACACTCCCTCCCACCTCCCCCAATGTGTGTGCACACAACACTCCCTCCCATCTCCCCCCAATGTGTGTGTACACAACATGCCCTCACCACACTTCCCTCTCCTTCACACCATTCTCACCCCTCTCTCTGTTTTTATTTCCTTCAAACATATTTACTGCTCCCACCCCCTGGTTTACACCTGCTAAGTCAGCATAAATATGCATGGATGCCATTTAACAGTAGGGTGTGAAGACTATTTTTTTCCCACCCCCTATATATATTCTGAAACCCACCCCTGTAGCAAATTTGGCGGTAAATCCCTGTTCTCCCCACATATCATGCCCCCATAGCTCTCCTTGTATCTCCTTCACACCCTTGTCAACGCCCCCATGCCGTCTATAAACCATTATGCATTCTCTTACCTAAACGCATCAACTGGATAACAAATTGCCATAACAAAGGGTTCCAGACATCAACCCAGGTGTGCTCTAAAAAAAGTTACAAGATGGAGCGGATACAAAGTTAAAACACGACACAAATGGCAAGCAAAATTATACAAAAACGGGTCAAAATGTATATACGCAAGCTACATATCACCCGAACAAAAAGACAACGCAATAAACTTCCTTACCGCTTGTAGGCAGACAACAGTGATACATGTAACCGAATCACCATTATTGCATGAAACGGCTTCGTGTCTAGAAGTTTCCAGAATACTTCGCGCTTCACTTTTTGAGTTCAGAGAACATGGTATCAATCGTTTTGTCTTAACAGGTACAACGCGATCGCGCGAAACGAACTGGACAGACCGGCGCTCAATTTTTGAAAAAGTTAAATTTAAATTGGTTTTTACGTTACGTAATGACAAAACTTCGTTAGGCATCTCTAATAGGGTGAGGGTTCTCACCTGATTCCCCTCAGAGAGGTCACATCGGGTCAAGGGTTACATACCCTGACCATAGTGATGCATTAATGACACCTCACTAACTTACCTGCTCCCCAAAATGTCATGCCCCCTAGCTCTCCTTGTCTCCTAGTCAACGCCCCCATGCCATCTATAAACCATTATGCATTCTCTTACCTAAACGCATCAACTGGTTAACAAATTGCCATAACAAAGGGTTCCAGACATCAATCTAGGTGTGCTCTAAAAAAAAGTTACAAGATGGAGCGGATACAAACGCAACACAAATGGCAAGCAAAACTATACAAAATGTATATACGCAAGCTACACATCACCCAAACAAAAAGACAACGCAATATATAAACTTTCTTACCGCTTATAGGCAGACAACAGCGATAACCCAATCACGATTGTTGTATGAAACGGGATGGTGTCTAGAAGACTTCGTGCTTCACTTTTTGAGTTCAGAGAACATGGTATGGCTATTCGAGGGACGAAATACACAACGATAAGTTTGATCTCGGTACAGGGTTGTATACAGCCTGCAACAGGATGTTTACAGGCTTGACACGATCAGTGTAAAACTACTCGGTACACGCCAGAAAGGTACCAACCCTGATATATGCTGTAGCTAACAACTTGTAGCGACCCAGTAACAACCTGCAACAGGACCGTAAACAACCTGTACACAAGCAGATGAAATCCTTATATGGACTTAATATACCGTAACTCTAATTCAATGACAAAGTTCATTGCGACTGTTGTTATAACTTTTAAAAAATACAATACACATTAAGGCAATAGAGCAGCTGTGTCCAGTCATGTGCAAACACACCCTTGGTATCTGCCACTTGCTCCTGTTCTACAGTGTTCAGAATTACAGCCGTTTCATATGTATAGTGGTTTCCACATTCATGGACCATTGAAATAGCCTTCTGAATCCTTGTGCTGTCCACAGAAAATAGCATGATAGGGTGAAAAGTGGACATTTGTACTCACTCAAGAGTGGCTGTCCCTTAGGTAGCTGCAGTGCCAAGAAACCTTGTACCAGGCAAAGGGTACAACCCGACTTAAGTTGGATTGTTGTCAGTAGCTGACCATATTTGAACTGGGATAAGAGATGAAATCATAACAAAAAGAATATTTTTACCTCACAGAATGTAGGGTGCAATTCAACATAATCTCCCGAACGAACAAGCTCGGAACAGTTGGAGATGACCGCTCTGTGCTCTTGTACGTTGTCATCCATACTGCCCACGTGTGTGATAACACTATAGGAAGTCTTGAGCTGTTGCAGTTCTTCAATAGTCCCATCAATTACGGCAGCATGGACCTTGAGAAGGCTTAGTTTCCCATTGTAGGACGTTGCCTATAAAAAATTTATAGACACATAAAATCTATCCAATACATATAGCTTACAACTCACCATACGTGCTGTTCCAGGTTTATAGATATCTCTGTCTGCATTCAAAACCTTGCTTGGAACGGAGTTTTAAAAAACCTTGTACTTCATGTGTATCATAAAGGTCATTAACACCTTTCCTGCATCTGTGTAAAGCTGGAGTTGAATGAATGGATACAAATATCAGATGTCTAACCTTTCATTGCTGTTAAACAGTCCTCCGCCACAAATGTAGCGCAGATGTTTTACAATAGCAAAGTGGTTAGCAATATCACGACTAGGAGCTTGCTTTTTCCCATAGATGTTTTGTGTCTAGACGCACAGAAGAGTTAAAAGACTCACACCAACAAAAACATAAACACAACACACATATATACATAAACACACACACATATATACATAAACACACACACATGCACACACAACACAAAAACATTGTACATACACACACATGCACACACACATGCACACACAACACAAAAACAGTGTACATACACACACATGCACACACAACACAAAAACATTGTACATACACACACATGCACACACAACACAAAAACATTGTACATACACACACATGCACACACACATGCACACACAACACAAAAACATTGTACATACACACACATGCACACACACACACAAACACAACACAAAAACAGTGTACATACACACAAACACTGAAATACACAAAACACTAACACACACAAACAACTGTACATCTGTCTGACGGTCCTCTGTCTCTATGGAATGATGTGGAGAAATGGCCATTTCTAGACGCTCTGCGGTAACATCATCATCGGGTACAAGGGCATCCTATATGTGAACAAATAAGTGTGTAAACTTTGTACAATAGATTCACTTAAATACCTCAGCAGGGGATTCGACGCTTAACTGTTGTGCCACGATTGCCAAGCTTTTCGCCAGAGATCGATGCGTAGCACTTTCAAAATACCGATCCAGTCTGTTCTGTTTGTCAAAGCCTTTCTGACATATGTCACTAAAAACAAACATTGAAACGGTTTCCAACAACTGGCTTTAGGCAAGCACCCTGTTCCAAAACACACCTTGCCGCCTTCCATTTTCTTGTTGTGTGACCGGAAATTTCCGAATTTTTCCGATTTTGATTGAAGCGCGTGAGCATTTGGATCGCGTAGTAACAGAGAGTCTCAACAATTACAAGCCGTGATGGCGAAACCAGTCAATAACTTACTAACTCTCAGTGCTTCACATCGCTGAATGATTATAGTGTATTGCAGCCATTACATTCTTAATATTTGTGGCCATTGCGCGTACAACGTCACGTGCCGTACAAGTTGGTCCATACTTGTCAACAGATGGGAGCAGTGTGTCATCGTATAATGGTACAGGATGTAAACAAGTATTATCAGACTGTAATTACATATCGTACCTGACTGTACAAACTGCATTGTACCTATATGTCATTCCTCCCGACCCCGTACCAAGTTGTACTACAATAATGTACCAACATGAAATAATATACGGGCCTGTACCGACGTGAAAACTTTTCGTTGTGTATATCGCGCGCGACGATAAAACGTTACGTTCTATTATGTAATTAATAATTTGGTAATTTAACGGTTAAGGGGTGGAGTTGCACGTTGTGCCAATAGGATCACCTCCCCAAATCTCCTTCGGGAGTACGGGTGAGCGTTCTCACCTCTTTCCCCTCAGCGAAGTCATACCAAGGTGACCTCTTAGTATGTAAACTAAAAGGTATTACCTCAAGGAATACTATTTAACAAATTATTCAAAGTTGACATTGCCATCCTCAATGGTTGATTTAGTCGTTATCAACTTGGGATCTTGAACAAAACACCCTGTACCTTGTGTCTAGTGATGCAATTAATGTGCACTTGAACACCTCACTAACTCACCTGAGCCATATGCATCCTTTTTGACCTCTCTGTAGTTATAAGTACCCTGTTTTGGGGGGAACATTCTATATGGAGGCAGTAATGGTTGCTTTGAGAACTGCATGTAGTAACCCAACACACCCACACATCCTGTCACATGTTATGTGTTTGTTTAAGTGTGTGCAAGGTTATTCTATGAGGCACACCACAGGAGGTTGTAGTACTGCCATGAGCTAGCTATACATGGATACAGATTATTAACCTTACATGTGAGATAATTCAAACATCCAAGCAGAGTGGAGTGCCCTTAATTCAGTATCCTTTGGGTAATGGTGGCTATGGCTAGCCACCTAGATTTTGATATTACATTCTGGGGGCTATATGAGGCCATGACCAAGGGATGTGTAGAAAATTCAGCGGCCAAGTGTCCCATCCTTGGAGTTGCTGGACACCTATTCATACTGCCTGGTGTGGGGGATCCAGTGCCACTCCACATGGTTTGTTCAGGTTGACCTGTTCCCTACTGTGTGGATCTTCTGTCCTTTGTGATCAAAGATGGTAAGGCAGTTTCCATCACACAGGTATCACCAGATCCAGTACCATCTATGGTTATTAACCAGTTGCCATTGTGGCTGAATACCCGAACCATGTTGTTAGTACTGTAAGAGATGTCAATCATGTCCCTGACCTGATCCTTTCTCACCAGGAAATTCCTCCTGTTTTCAGCTTCTGTATGCAATCATTGCCACAGTCAGCAATATACATCACCTCTCCTATGATGGATATGCCCATAGGACTGACTATCACCACTCCCCATGCTACCAAAGATGTTCTTCAGGTGACCACCTTGGTCAAACACATATATGTGATGATCATTACTGCCCACATATAGATATCTCCATTTTCATGGATGGCAACACATAATGGTTTACCCTTTGCATTGATTACTTGCTGGACATCCCATAATGAGTTATAATCACTCCTTACCTCTAGGTCATAAGGACTCCCCTGTACATCATGACCATCCACTGTGATGAGGAGCTGGTGAGGACCAGCAGTCTGAGGGGTGGTGGTGTAGGTACCATCTCTATGGTCCTCCACCTGACCCTAGACAACTGGTCCATCGTGTGACTTGGGCCTCAGCTCAGCCTTCACCTGTAGACCACCAGATGGGCGCCTCTCTCCCTTTGATGTCTTGGTTTGTCCTCCAAGGAGCTACCAGCTCATGGTCAGTGTGGGTCTGGAGGATGTGGGAGGTCACCTCGTGTAGTGGCTGATGTCGTGTTGGATCTTATCAAACTGTTCCTTCTGAAGGATCGGAGATGTTGTCTTGGAGAGTGCAATGGTTTCCAATTCCACCAACAACACTTTCTTTCTTTCCTCCAATGCCTCCATCAGTTACTTAAAGGTCATTATGATGGCCAGTTCAGCTTCTTGTTTGGAGATCTCCACTTGCTGCATCATTTTCTTATTGGCATCAATGGCACCAGCCAATTTTGACACAACCCCTTGTGCCACATTGAAGTATCCTTCCTATTTCATCTCTAATGATCAGTGTCTGCAACAGTGGACAGCTTGGGGATGTTGTGGTCATTGTGGAGTACTGTGACACAGAGCTGATACATGAAACAGCTACAAGTCTTACAGTAGAAATTCTTGTTTCTTCTGTTTTGGATAAGAGTGGCGATGCTCTAATGAGTGTTGCTACCAATGCTCATAAAACAGGGGGTCAGTCAGTGTGGCTGGCTCCCTGTCCAGTCCTACCACATTGTGCTGGGACACCTGTAGAACACGATTGTGACATTCATGGCCACTTTTGTGCATGAGCATGTGACATGAGCAACAGAATACAACTGCAGGATCGTTGCATCCTTATACACAGAAGGTGCAGCAACCTCCACCTCAAATCAAGATGGAGGTTCTGGGGGAGAGCACTTGCTTCACCCACTGGGATGGGAGCGTTTCTTAGACAGATGGAATACTGAAGGCTTTTCTGAGGTCCAACCTTCTCCCTGTGAAGGCACTGACAACAGAAGTAGTGCAGACATGGTAGTATTCTTGGGTTACTGAAGGGCCCAGAGCACATCTGACACTTAGGAAGGGGGGGGGGGGGGGGGCAATAACTATATTCATAAGTGGGGAGTGGTTCACGTGATCACCCAATAAAATCACACGACGCTCATTCTTTGCGCCACGTGGATGTGCGGTTGATCATTTCAGACTCTATGGTCAACTATCGGTTTTAGACTTCTTGAAGCAGCGTTCTTCATACCTCTTGCAGTCATCTGGGTCCCGCTATCTGCTTCTCATTTGTATGCATTTGACGCGAGTCGTCGACGCAAGCAGCGTAACTGTAAGTTTTTGGAAGCTGGACTTATATTACGTCCTAGCGGGTACAAGCTATTTTGTTTCTGGGTCAGCGTAGGATGGGTCGGCGAAGGATGTGTGTTTGCGGTATGGTGCACCGTCATACTCCTACCTTGTACCTTACCCAAGTCAGCGCGCTGTGTGCCGCCTCGCAGGAACGATAACTTGCATGCTTCCAGCGATGGTGATGGAGCAATTGGAATCGTGCTCCTGTTGCACGTCCATCTCTAAGACAACCATTTCCTTTTCCATGAGTGGTTTGTTTCGCTGGTGGACGATATCAAGGTGGTAAGAGGGGTTTTAAATGGCTGCAGTGCGGCACGTGCGCAACAGCCGCTAGTCCCTTTACTGACATATAGTATAATCATCTCTCTACACTAGGGCACGTGATGCGTTGTTGGATTTGATTTGTTTGGTATATCATACTGCAAAAAGTCACCTTTTTTGTATTGGCTTAGATATATCACATTTTGGTTCCCTTCACCATTTTGATGGTCATGTAGATTCACCAGTCGATCATCTGTTTTCTGAGAATATTAGGGGCCAGTAATCAAAAGTGGAATGGGCTGATTACATTCAGTGGGACATTATGTTGTTTGTGTACTGCTGTGCAGCTGTAATAATGTAATCGTTGGTCTTTTAAACAGATATCGTCAAATGACTTGAATTGGCTCTCAGCTCTACATACGGACGGTGTTACCATTTGAGCGTGCTGTTTGATTGGACATCACCCTGTGAGTTTTCAGTAAGTATCATTTCTATTTTTAAATAATGTCATGGCAACAATAAAGTTATTGTAGTGTATCTGTGAGATAGCCCCTATTGACTATTTCTGCTACCTCTTGAATGTGTACAACATGTACAGGGTGTTCTGCAATTAAATGCAAACTGTTCATTAGCTGGAAGTAGTTATCGAACTTTTTAACTGTTATACTAATGTTTAAGATTAGACTCCTAGGTGAAATGTTTGGTGACCGATTTTTTCTTTTTAACTTGATTTGGAGGCCAACCAGTAGAAGAGCCATATATTTTAATAGGACAGTTGAAATCAATGTTCTAGTTTGCTTATAGTTCCAATAGCAGGTTATTTGGAAAACCAATTATAAAAAATTGATCTAGCTTGATAGCCAACTATGTCGTCTAGGTCTGATGCTCCCCCTGGCACTCTGTACTGTAGATAAGTCAAATGCTCCACCTAACTAAAATATATGTTTAAAGTGTCAAGTAATGATTTCAATTTTAATTAAAATCTGCGAAGTTATTTGAAGTTCTCTGTACTGTAGATAAGTCAAATGCTCCACCTAACTAAAATATATGTTTAAAGTGTCAAGTAATGATTTCATTTTTAATTAAAATCTGCGAAGTTATTTGAAGTTATTATGGTTGAAACCTTGGTTTTAGCAATAGCCATTTGATCAATTTTAGATAAGTAATTTCACTAGCATGTCATTCACTGTGGTAAAATGTTTATCTGATTTATAATTGATTTTTTTCTTGATTGTGAACACCCTGTATATTTGTCTGTGTGTGTGTAAACTTACATCGTGTGTTGTGTTCTGTTGTGTTGGTGCATGTGTGCATGGCTTTTGGAAGTATTTTGCCTTTCTAATCATTTGTAAGGATGTGTACTCCATAGAAATAACTGCGTTGTTGTATTCCAGTTAATAGTTAATCACGTCCTCACGTCAATGGACCACATCTTAATACCATGAGTGGTTTGTTTCGCAGGTGGACAATATCAAGGTGGTAAGAGGGATTTAAATGGCTGCAGTGCTCCATGTGCACAACAGCTGCTAGCCCCTCTGTCCCACAGTTGTTGTACCAATAGTGTATATGTTAGGACTGTTTACTCTGTCACAAATACCATCTAAATACAGCTGTCACAGTTGCAGTCCTGATGCTATGAATTGGATATGGAGCAATGTTTAATTGCTGGAATGGAATGCACATTATTTGGATTTGGTGCCAATGTAAGTTTCCATAAGCCTAGTATGGTTTAAATACTTGTCAGCTAAACTTGGTACAATGCTGATCATGTTCTCGACACATCAAACGTACTAACATAGGTCTTGGTAGCTCTAACCAACACAGCTATTTATACCTGTGCCCACTGACCAATGGGCTTATGTAACATGCCAAAAGTGTCTTGGTTGGAAATTGAAAAGAAGGGGTTAGTTACAATAGTTTGCTTTGGAGTAGGGAGAGGGAGGTAGGGAGAGGGAGCTAGGGAGAGGGAGGTGGGGTAGATGTCTTACAAACAGTACGTACAACATGTCCATCTCTAAGACAGCTACTATTTTCAACATTGAGTGGTTTGTTTCGCTGATGGACGATATCATATGGAGGGGGGTTTTAGTACAGCTGTTGTGTTCTATGTGCAGCAGCTGTTAGTCCCACTTCTAACATTATACAAATGAGAAATGTTTTTTTTTTTGGGAGGGGGGGGGGGGTCAGTTTTGATTTCTTTTGCCTTGTTAGTGATTTTGAAATGTGTAGTTATGAAAAAGTATTAATTGGATGTTTATAATTTATAATTTTCAATAGCTGACTGGCTGCCAGCTCTACAAACCAACATTGTTACTTGGAGGACAGTTGTTTGATTTTGGACATCACCTTTTGATTTGATTTGTGGGTGAGTTACCATTGCATTGAGAAATGTATCATGTGAGACAGCCTCCCCCTGTTGATTATGAGGGTACATCTGTGTGTGTGTGTATGTGTGTGTGTGTGTGTGTGTGTGTGTGTGTGTGCACTTGTGTTTGGGGGGGTCATAGCAATGGACCCTTTGCATGAAAGATTGGAACTATGATAATTGTCGTGTCCGGAGTAAAAACCTCAGCGGTTGCCTACAGACATTGTGTCATGTTTACGGACCTTTGCGTAATAAAATAGCAACGCTTGGAGTCATTCCTTCCCGCTCGGACAGTGATCCTCTGACCAATCCAGTTACTGGTCAAGCCATGCTGCCAACAGTAAGCTTGACAGAGTCTTACATATCAGGACCCTTTTTGAAATGGATGGCTTTAAAAAGGCTCTCAGGCTGTGTCAAGCTTACTGTTGGCAGCCAGCATGGTTTGATCAGGAACTGGATTGGCCGGAGGATCACTGTCTGAGCGGGAAGGAATGCAAAGGTCTGCAAACTTGTCACAATGTATCTAGGCAACCGTTGAGGTTTTTACTCTGGACGTGACGTTCATGCAAAGGGTGTGTGGCATTCTTTTTATCTAATTATTTGTAAGGCATTTTTGTGCATTATGAATAGTTAATCACGTCCTCACGTCAATGGACCACATCTTAATACCATGAGTGGTTTGTTTCGCAGGTGGACAATATCAAGGTGGTAAGAGGGGTTTAAATGGCTGCAGTGCTACACATGCGCAACAGCTGCTAGTCCTCTGTCCCACAGTTGTACATGTTAAGACTGTTTGCTTTGCAACTGAAAGTAATACCATCTGATTACAGTTGCTGCATGCTTAGAGGTGGACATTGGGTATAAAAGGGTGACTGCTCAATGTTTGGCTGGCCCACCAGCCAATCAAATATGGCATATGTGACCTAGAGCACCTTGAATACACTGCCTTAATGTGTACTAAACAGAACGAGTTTGTAGTATATTCTAGTATATCCTTTGTATAATTATTTTACGATATGTTCAAATGGCGATGACGGAATTTGGTTTACACTTAGCATTGTCTTCCCAGCAGGATACCTTTGAAAGGCATCTCTAGACAGGTTCTTATCCCAGAGGATAGGAGGCCATATAACACCATGCTACTGAACACACCATGCTTGTGCTGTCAACTCCTTTGCTACAAATAACGCTGTCATTCCTGGAGACAGCGGCATGAGGTGAGGACGTGAAAATGCATCCATGGACCTATTCATTTTCATCTGGTATTCTTTTGCAGGTGTCATACACAAGTGAAATACCCAGATGAGAGGGTCTTCTGTGAGCACAAGGCTATCAAGAGGCTCTATGTGGCAGTCTATCGACACTCTGTGGTTGGAGCACAAGGGTACTACTGTCAGGGCCCTGGCCCCCAGCACTGCTGGCTAATGGAACCTTATCTTAACTGATGTGTGCAAATGCAGACTATTTGCTTTAACTTGAGTGATGTGTTGTTACCATGCATATATGTATGTGTGCATACATGTTTCGTGCAGACGATGAACCAGTTTGAGGCAGCTCCAGACAAAGATGGCGAGTTATTATCTCTCCTCTGCCTCTGGCAGTTGGCCCAGTGGGTATTCCAGATCTGCTAGTAAGAATTGGCTTAGTGGGTGTTCTGCTGGCAGGAGTTGCAATTGGCCCAGTGTTGGCCAGCGGACCCAGTGCTGGGGTAACTTCTGCCAGCGGACCCAGTGCTGGGGTAACTTCTGCCAGCAGGCCCAGTGCTGGGGTAACTTCTGCTAGCGGACCCAGTGCTGCATGCTCTGATGTGGCCTTCAGCAGCTCCCCCTGCTGGGTGGTGCCCTCCACGCAGAGGGTTACTCCCCAGCACTGCGCATGCTCCAGCGTTATCACGAGCGCAAGCTATGTCGTATGGGGGGAGGGGGCGAATAAACAAATTGGAGGACGCCATCCACTAACTTTAACATTTAGAGCATTTACTCACGGGGTATCGGTATAAAAAAGTTACGAGAGGGGTCTACATCGCTCCATCACTTTTCTAACATGCACTTAAGCTCGCACCACAGTAACAAATTATGATCAAATCAAATTTAGATAAGGTTTAATATTATCATTGCTAATTCTGGTGCAGGTGGAGATCATATTATCACGTGACATGAGCTTGAGACACGATATGTGGGCGTTGGCTTAAATAACAATGACGCCAACTTGTAGTACAACAATCGTGCAATAAAATATTATTGAAGTTTCTCAGTACCACAAGCTTTAAAAAAAAAAAAAAAGGTGTTCTCGGACCCAGGTTGCTTCATGGCTCAGGACTAATTCTATGTGGATCATAGCATCGCATGTCAAAATGGTGTAGGCGGTTGTGCACGATTATTAGAGTAGAGAGTAGTCTCGGCCCCAGACCCAACGGACGCAGCTGCGGATGAATTACATCACCGCTACGCGTCAGTAGGCGTAGCGGTGATGTAATCCATCCGCAGCTGCGTCCGTTGGGTCTGGGGCCGAGACTAAGTAGAGGGATCGATCCTTGGAAATCGATCACGTGAGCTATATATTTCTACAGATTGGAGATCATTGCGCGCCACCTGCGTTTGTGCTAATGAAGCCCCGCCCACCGTAAGAGAGTCAAAATCTGCGAAAACAGTGGTAAGTAACACGATATTATGACAGATACAAATGTGTACTGTTAGCGGCGTATTTTTACGATCATCGAAACGTTAGATGCATAATATAACATGCTCAATCTCAATAACTTGTTTTGGGCGTACAACTGAGTAGAGAAACGAACTGTAACGAACTTATGGCTCCACACTCGTTGTATCCAATAAACGTATCTGCGTACATAGATGTATCGTACAGGCCATCGCAAATTTCGTCTTAGCTCTCGAAAGCGCAAGCGTTCAATATCGTTACCAATGAGCGTCCCCGTGCAACGTTTGCCTCTAGAGTCTAAACTGGCTGCAAGCAGTAAAAAGAAGGTACTTATTGTTTTTCGTACTCATTCAGTACAACAGCCATTTTCTTATTGGCATGATTTGTTTAGGAACCAGAAGCGGATGGTTCAGAAGCACATGTAGTGAGAATACCTTTGGAGTTGATATCTATACCTTAGAGGTATAGTTATGTAATCCACATTGGATATTTTATATTGTACTGTTTTGCAGGTATCAATTCCTTTTGCAAGTCTTTCCATAGGTTTAATACATGGACTATGTGATCTTCAATTACTCTTGAAAGTTACTAAAATCTTTCCTGAAGGTACACATATAGTACAGTGCTCATATTTTGATAAATGGATATGCAAACCTCCTTAGGCTGGTTCAATGCACCAGGCAATGGTTGTATTGGATTTTTCAAGAACAGTGTTAAAGATCATGGATTAGAAATGAAGATCAGTGTTTGTGTGAAAGATAATATGTCATGGTCTATAAATTGCAATGGTTGGGCCATTCAGGCTACCTCTTACCATCCTTCTGTTGTGAAACTACCTAATTGTATCAAGTCATGTAAGTAGAATGTATACCATCTTGATGCATTTTTGATGAATTTAATTACAGTAATAGATTTGTCAAGAATACTGTCTCTCCTTGATACCTACACTTTGTGCCTTGGAAACCATGATGAAAAATTTTTGGCACTGAAAAGAAAGGAGTTTATGAATACATCAGGTGAGAGATCACTTCCACCCATGCATGTATCATGTCACTAAGTTTATGTTTTAGGCACTACTGTGCTGGCAGCAGTTGAGTGTGTTACTCTTGGATTTCCCACAATACGGCACTCATTGTGTAATGTTCTCATTCCAATTGGTGCCACACATCGCTGCACAGCATGTGATAATTATCGTCCATCACTTCACTCCACGGTGTCACGAGCTAAACAGCAACCCTCTAAGTCTATCAGTGTTGCTGATTCTAGCAGCCACACTAACTATCGTTATTTGACGCACGAAGATCTAGTTCATCGGCTACGAAATCTTCATCAGAAATATCATCAAACCACACACCAACTTAATAGAATGAAACAGAAATTGACCCTGTACTGTGAGGAGCATGAAGGCGTGTTAGTAGATTCTTCTGTTCATGAAGATCTACAGAGTATAATCGAACAGCACCATAAAGTGTATGGTGCTGTTCGATTATACTCTGTAGATCTTCATGAACAGAAGAATTTACTAACACGCCTTCATGCTCCTCGCAGTACTGGGTCAATTTCTGTAACAGGTGCAACTAATACCAATCCTACCGTGAGTGAGTTGTGTAAAAGCACATGGGCCCTTCGTGTGGCAAACACATGTGCAGTTTGTAAAGGGAAATTGTCGAGGAAAAAAACGTACTAGTGATTGTTGTGGAGCAACTGAAAATCAATCAAGATCTTTGCACAAGCGATCAAGAAAAAGTGTATAAATGTGCAATGTATATACATGTATGCTAAACAGACACAGTTTTCTTTCATTGCAGACTTTCTCTAAGTGCTTTCTGTTTTTGTGTTGTTGTTTTCTTTAACTGTTTATACTGTTCAATCCAACCACTTGTAAATGCAAAACCTCCAACAATCACCCAAAGTTGAACATTTTTTTTCTAGCACTTTATTTGATCTCCCTTCTTCAAATGATGCTGATGCCATACACCAGTAAAATAGTACATCCTTATTTTTCATAATAGAACAAACAACTGTCTTCAAATTAGCTGTTTCTTGTCTATGTATACATCTCAAGTGAAGTCTAATCTCTTTTCCATTGCATAAAACACAAGATAAGTGCAGTCACTAACAAACCATAAACCCCCACGATCAATAAATTTTGATCTATTCTGATGAGTCCTGTTCACACACACCTTCATCATATTTTAAAAGCTCCATGCAACATAGTAGCTTTTTCATTTTTGTGTCCTTAGATCATTCTAATTCTATAACAATCTGCTTGCATACATAGCCTGCAGAGTATTTCAGTGCATGTTCTTCTACTTTAGTAAGAGGCTGAATAATAGATCCTTCAGTACTCTGTATAATGTCTAATTTAGATGTTATTATTTTTCTGAAGATGACATCTGTGAGGTATTGGTATAAGTAGTGAGGATCTGCATCCATGCTATGACAGAACAATTGCTGCCACTTAGCTCTAAAGTTAGGAATCAATCTGATTTGATGAAAAGAAGACCACATCTTTTGTTTCCCAGCGCTTAATTTCTTTGCTGTCTTCAGGCAAATTGTTGCGTTAGATAACTCTTGGCATATCTTATTGTACAATGATTTTGTTTTCTGCCAATGATGCCCACTCTTTGAAAACGATCGATGCCATTCGAGATAGCTCGGCTATTTGAGAAGACTGCTTGAAACAATCGTCACCAAGAGCCTCATCTATATCCCAGCGCCTACTAAGCAAAACCGTTAGACGAATTAGATTTGTTTATAACCCTACATACCAGTATACAATTATGATTCTCCAATAGGGACCGCCATCGCACGTTTCTCGAGATGAAAAGACTGGGGACGAGAAAACGCGGAGTGCGGCTGTAAAATTGGCTCGGTTTCCAATCCCTCTACTCTAATATCTATGACGATAGTAAAGCGTTTTGTATTTTTAAGATTTTAATATTTACAATAGGCAGTCTCATTCCCAGACCACAGTTTGCTGCGGCGTGTGGTATAGGCCAGAGACTAATAATAGGGTGCCTAAAGAGGGCCAAGTATTTTTTTCTTGTACAGTACCATCGAATCGAATTATAATAAGGACAGCTTGCAAGCAAATTGTACAGGGTGTTCCGTCCATAATCAATGAATCAGCTTACAAAAAATCCTAACAGCAAAGCAATGCAATACCATCTTAATTAAAAATTTACCAAAAAACAACGATTTCTAAAGTTGGCAGCTTTTACTTAATCTATGTACCAAACGTACTGGTATTATACAATGTACATGTATATCTTTGGCGGCTTGAAATGAGTGGTCGTTATATCTTAATTTAGGGGTTTGATAGATAAGATACTAACATTTGAAGATGTAGGAGCTTGAAATACTTCCAAAATGTAAATCTGTTGTTGGGATTTAAAATTTTAATTCCCACATTAAATTTCGTATAACAATGAACTATCCATAACTCACACCCATAGCCATTGAGACTTCAGGAGTTTTTGGGACAGAGTCTTTAAAATTTCTAAGGGAGCTTGGCCATTGCTTAAAACTGACATCAGGAGAGTGTAATGCGTACTCTTATAAGCTTCAAAGGCTCTCAGTAGCAGTGCAATGAGGAAATGCGGCTTCTGTTATGGGTTCTGTGGGTCAGCATTCAGTGGAAGAGTTTAGTTGTGTATTTTAAATGTGTGTACACACATACATTTATACAATAATCATAATAATGTGAATATTCCAAAAATAATAATAATACATATTTTTTATGCTGTGAAACATCCTGCATGTATATTGAATTATAGCTATTTTGCAGGATTTTGCTCTTGCACTGGACACAAACCATGGATTAGCCCAGCATGATGGATCATTAATAATACTGCCGAGAAAATGATAATATTATTTGGTAGTTATGTGCTTAGCATTGTAGATGCTGCATGTAAAAAGAATCCAAACCATTCACTCGAAGAAAAAAACAAGTGAACCACTACCTTGCTCTGAGACGGCAAAGGAGATAGGGTATGTGATGGATTGTTGAAGGATAAGTGATGTAAGAGGAGATGTTATTAGAGGTGAGGTGTTGGAAATCACTTGGAAGTTACAGGGTTTATAACACCAAGGCCACCTGGGTGAGATGGCAGGGCTAGTAGGTCACGCTCAACATCACTGAGTGCTGATTGACCAGTTATGGCAGGGAGAAACTTGTATCTGATGACTTCCTCCAGGGGATCACTTAAGTTGGGAATTGTCCTGCAGAGAAACTGAGGTCCACTTGCTGGATAGTCCGTGAGTATAGCATGCATAGGATGCATGAAGTTGACTACAACTGCGAAGATAGATAGCACTTCAATCTCTTTAGTCTATTCCAAAAACAAAGTTCTCAGTGAAGGCCCTAGTACCAGGAGTTGCTCCCAGATATCTCTTCCCTTCTTGCGCGACATTAACACCAGTTCCTTCAAATATAGCTTGTGCTTCTTCAAAATTTTCCTTCTTTACAACCATCCAGGTTTTTGATGCATTCGGAAAGTAGCCATACATATATTGAGGATCAATCTCAACAAGCTGCTTGCACCAAGATCTAAGTTTAGACAGTTCCCCGCTTGCTGTAGCATCATCCGCGTACCAGACCTGTTTGATAGCATTGTTGGAAAGACGATGTATTAATGGCGCCATGGCTAATGGGTCCCCTTGAGTTATTCCTTCTGTAGAGACCATCAATGAATAGATTCACATTTCCACGGTAGGTGTTAATCAACGCAATCGAGATGGATGGCAAAATCGCCTTTCTCGTACCCAGACCCAATGTAACGCAGCAGCTGTATGTGTACATAATTTTTCTGTCTACGTTGGTTACATGCATTTTCGATACCTTACGTACGTTCGTAGAATCGTATTGTCGAAGATATGCATAATCACTAAAGACTGTCGTTGTTCGAGTTAATTCTGGAAGGCTGTGGCGTTGGGCGCCTGGCACTGCTGGCAGCAAAGGAATTTGTAGAAGTCACTTTTTGAATGCTTTGTCGAACCGTGACTAAGGATAAAGATGCACAGGCGTAGCCTCGGTCCCAGACCTAATTATCGTAGCAGGACGGAGCGTAGTGGTGATGTAATCAATCCGCTGCTGCGATGAACGGGGTCTGGAACCGAGACTAGTACAGGTAAATCAAACGGCAGCCGATATTTGTATTGTACTCGTACGCCAAGAAAAAATGCGAAGTTTCTGCAGGGATAAATAAATTAACAGTTCAGTATGCAACATGCATGCATTTTGTTGATAATTCCCTGGCTAACAGTATAACCGAATTTCCGGCGACGAATGCAAATTAACTTCGACACCTAACATGGACTGGATCTGGTTCGGATAGAACATATGGTGTCAGCGTATACATTGTAAAATCAAAACTTTATACGCTTGAATCGCTACAACTTCGAGCGGTTAGTGGTACTGCTGGTACATATTATTGATTTTCCCACTCGAACGAAAATATTTTAAGCCAAACTGCATTTCACTCAACTGATGTACGTGCGGGAGGCGGGGACGTTATCGGCATCGGCGCGAATCGAGTGTAAACACATGCCATATAGTTTGTTCAACTGTACACCAGTACATGTAGTACGAACCAGATCTCAATGCTCCTCCTCCTCAGGATTATAAGAAGAAGCTATACCCCTAAAGGTTGGACTTGGACTGAAACGTGTTTCTGGTCACCCGCCTGCATGCTCTCGGCTGAACCGCATGATTTGGTCACTTTGGAAACCTTTCGTTGCGATCCAGGAGCATGCACGTCAGTTCAACTTTTATTTTTTAAAAATATTCCCTATCGAGAAAAGTATTGCCCGCTGCTTCACTGCATTTTTTTTTGTTTCAAAGCTAGCTATTCAAGCGACGCCCGGGTCTAAAAAATTAGGTCCTCACCTTTGCAGCAACGTCATTGTCGCGCGTGATATTATAATATTACCGTGCATCTCATTTGAGCGCGACGCGACCTGGACAACCGTCACGTGCTCCTGGACCAGCGAAAGGTTTCCGCGGCCAGTCGTTAAGCTATGGGAACACTGAGTACTACTCAAGCTCGGGTACATTGTTGGTACTTGGCAAGAGTTGTGATGAACTGGCATACATATTTGCCTTCAAGCTAAGCTTACCAGCTGATTGTTATGGTTTTGGAGAGATGTAGCGGTTACGCAGACTGTACCGGTACCATATATTCAAACGACATGAAAGCAGACACGGTCTGCCTGGATTTGTAGTACATAATACGGGGTAACAGTTAAATGGATGCATGGCTGATCGCTGAAGCGCATGTATGCACATGCATGTATTTTATGTGCACAACGGTTTATACATGTATTGTTTACATATTGTAGTTGTGTCTGATATTTATCCAAGTTGTGCGCATCTAGTTGTTTAGAAGATCGATGAGGTTCTTATTCATGGTGCATGTTCAGGCAATATTTGATGATCATTATAACCCACGCCATTGCAAGTATCTTTTGTAGCACGGATACATGTTGTATATAAAAAAAAGTTTCTTTTTTGTGACTGCCCATGGTTTAGTATACAATGGTATATTCCACTAAACTGTAGTAGCTTGCCTTTATTGTTGTGTCTACTCTTGTTTTACAGGTTTATCATATAGCTATCTTTTAGATGGTGCCATTTTTAACACCTTTAGCACGCATGCCATTGCAAAATAATGTTTAGTAACAGCTTTAGTCAAATGCTAACCAGTATAGGAAGGATCAATGTACTAATGCTCTGTTTATATTAGGGGTCACATGAGCATACATGGACAAGGAAGCAAGTCGCTTGGTGCTGTCGATTGATGTTGGGCGGACATCAGCACAGATGTAGATATTCTCATCCCAGCTTCCCTGTATGTGTGTCAATGCCATCAGATCTACTTTGGTCTGATGTTGATTCATGCTAGAAGCACTTTAAAAGCGAGGTAAGGGATTTGCACGATAAATAAGGTTGTGTATGATAAGGCTGCATGGGGCCTGTGTATTGCAATGAGATGGATAATCTACAAAATGTGTTGGGTTGTACTAGAAGCCATTGTTAACATATCTAGTTGATGACCCTGTGCAGTGTCTAGTGGCACATCAGTTGGTAGTACTTGTACTGTTTGACCTGCACTAAAGCTACAAGGTTGTCTAGCACCACCCAAGGTCATACCATTCTTCCAAAAGTGTTTGATATAATAGCTGGGGCCACATCATGTAGCAACATAAGATGACCAACCATGAAGGCAACCATATAGGGGACCATTAGAGGAGCAACCATGAGGAGAACCACATAATAGGACCACATAGGAGACCAGCTCCCTTGACACACAATCATAGCTGCATGGTCTCTGCATGCTTTGCTAAAAGCCTTGATGTTTGATCGAATCGGATGCGTTAGGCCTACTGGTTTTGATGTTAGGCCTACTGGTCTTGATGCTAGGCCTACTGGTCTTGTTAGATATCCTGTTGCATCTGAGATTGCTGCATTGCCCTAGAAACATTTGCAAAAGGCTGCACTGATTCATGCAATCCATAGCAATTAACAATTAGGGATAAACCAGATATGTGCCTCAATCAAAAATGTACGACAAAAGGATTAGCTTCAAAATGGAATTGTTTTTAAAAGTAATGTTATGCATACCTCCAGCATGAATAGAAGCTTAGATTAATATCAGGCCAGTGTTCCTCTTGGCAGTAATACATGCAAGCATGTGGTCCCAATCCTCCTAAGATGATGTAATCATGCATACCACTTAATGGATGGTGCTCAAATAGCCTAATATGCTCACACACTTTTCAGTATAAAGGTACTAGTAAAATGAAAAGTTGCAGATGGTGCATGTCATCTGCGTATTGGATGATTTTGTTACATAAATGCATGCATAGGCTGGCAAGGTTGAATTCTACTGAGGATTGCATATGTTAGCCATAGAGTGCCAACAGTATAATACAATAGATTTAAGTTTTCATCAGCTCATGGAGGCCAACTGACAGAAGGCATTCATTGCCTCACAGCCCCAGGTCATAAGTCTTATAACCAACTCAACCCAGCTCACCGCACATGTGCTGTCACTGCTTTCTGGTCTCACTAGCCTAGGCAGCAGCTCCTGCACATGTGCTGTCACTGCTTTCTGGTCTCACTAGCCTAGGCAGCAGCTCCTGCACATGTGCTGTCACTGTTTTCTGGTCTCACTAGCCTAGGCAGCAGCTCCTGCACATGTGCTGTCACTGCTTTCTGGTCTCACTAGCCTAGACAGCAGCTCCTGCACATGTGCTATCACTGCTTTCTGGTCTCACTATAGCCTAGGCAGCAGCTCCTGCACATGTGCTGTCACTGCTTTCTGGTCTCACTAGCCTCTACAGCAGCTCCTGCACATGTGCTATCACTGCTTTCTGGTCTCACTATAGCCTAGGCAGCAGCTCCTGCAGATGTGCTGTCACTGCTTTCTGGTCTCACTAGCCTAGGCAGCAGCTCCTGCACATGTGCTGTCACTGCTTTCTGGTCTCACTAGCCTAGGCAGCAGCTCCTGCAGATGTGCTGTCACTGCTTTCTGGTCTTACTAGCCTAGGCAGCAGCTCCTGCAGATGTGTAAAGTAGTAAGATCTGGCATAGGGTGACTTGTGATCTTCTGCACCTCCTCCAATCTGAGCATGAGTTTCTGGCATGTTGTTAGGCTATGTAGTCAAAGTCTCCATTAGGGATGATCTCAAGATGAGGTTTATTGAACTGCTTCATCCCAGGTGGAAATGGGCTCAAATCATCTTGATTAAATCACAAGTCAGGACGTTGAACAGTAGGCTCATTTCTCTTCAAGCAACGCCAACACTCTAGTCACTACTGCAGCCACCACTGGTACTATATTTAGGGATGATAATTGAGGATTGCACAGCCCTCATCGGATGCAATGGCAATTATGGTAGAGCATTCACAAATTAAGTACGACACACGTTTTTTAAAGACCATTTCTTATCACGCATCATCCCATACTTCATCGGTTGACACCCGCTTTCAGCATGATGTAATATGTGAATGCTCCCCAAGGTGATCTCGCTGCTATGCAGACCTCAGACCTCCCATGTGGATCCATAGGAGAGGGACTCGCTTGATGCGATACTACATTAAAACCATTCTTCACATTTGAAACTGTTGGGTCTCAATACATGCCGCCAAACCATGAACATGTTTGTTAGCATCTCCCCAGACATGCTACTACAAATCTGGTCTTCTCTTTCTTTCTCACCATGCTTTCATTGCTTCAGCTTGTCCCTCAGTGTCCTGTACTACAGTTCCACCTCAAACACCCATCTAGTGTAGGCAGTGGAGAGATTTAATACCCTTGTCTGGGCTTCTCTCCAACCATATCATCTCCTGTGCAGAAGAAAACACCACAGCTGTCATCAATACTGGATGACCATCAGATTGACCTGTCCTCTTTGGCGAACAAGGCACATCTGCTCTCCACCTCCTACTAATGGGTCACAGTGGTTCTCTTCAGGCCTGGATTTCTCCACATACCTTGAACCAGTTCCAAATGGCAATCAAGGGCTCGCATAACTGAACACATCAGGAGCCTTCCATTGTACACTATGCCCTGTTCGTTGGAAAGCTGGAAGAACTCAGAGGTTCTTCACACAGACATATCAAAAGTTGCATGAATTATAGACTTGTTCAAAACCACAAGATTTCTGCTGAAAGGATGGTAGATAACACAAGTGGAGCTCTAACAGAGACAGGATGCTCAATACTGTTTGAAGAGGAGCCTCAGGTGTCAAGCAGGTGCTGAATGTGCACAGACTTGGTGGAACTGAGCCTGTGACCTTAGGAAAGGACCTGAGGATGGTGGGTGCATGGTTGAAGCCATGGGGCAGAGAAACATCAGATCCTGTACATGGATGAAGCAGGGACTTAGAGATTTGGAGTCTCATCATTTAATGCTATTCGCTGTAACCACCAACACCTGGAGCACCTCCATAGAGGTCGTCTTTGGCCAGGGAGAGCACCTCCTTGTGATCAGTGACAGATCATGCATGTTTCATTAATGATGCATGATTACAAAAAAGTACAGTAATTGATGAAAGAGACAGGGATCTGGTAACACTTGCTGCATATACTATTCTATCAGCTGCGTGCATGCTCCTATACGTGTTTTCTGCCTTGAAAAGTGCAAAGCAGCTGGTGGAAGCTTTCAGTGCTCCCCATATCCCATAACTGGGTAGGAGGGTATCCTCCCACACGCATGCGCATGCACTCCAAAATCGTGGAACTGGCAGCAGGGGCTTTTGCACAGTGCCAGCGATCACAAAGGTTCACCTTTTTAGTCAAAGATAATACAACAGGTCTAAAGAGGTGGGTTTATTGTGACAGCCTCTTCGTTTAGAAGTTGGTCATGCTTCCTTCAGGTGCTTTGTTTGAGGCTTCCTTACCCTAGCCCTTTTAAAGCCTGCAGCCATGGCAGAAGTATGTGTCTTCTCTGTTATCCTTAAGAAGTAGCAACTGCTGGGAATTTGAAAGGAGCATGGTTGAAGCTTTTTATGCTATCCAGCAGAATGGATGCTATGGGAAGCTGCTTCACTGCATAGCAGGATGGATAACTTGCACTCATTTTGAGGCAAAGTGTGAGGTGGCAGCAAGTTTTGTGGCAGTTACAGCAAATGCAACGGGCATACAATCCACAGGAACAACATCAGGGAGAAAGCCATTGGCATGAGAAATCAAGCGAGTGATGCACACTAATCCACATTGTTTACATGGTTGGGGCATTAAGTGTCTTTATGGTGGCCATAAGCACCTTGCTTGAGTTCAAGTGCATGAGGTGGGGGCAGTGGCTGAAGTGCTGAGGCAGCGGCAGTAGTAGGTTTGAGCAAGACTGATGGTAGACCAGAGTTAGAACATTCTGAGGCCACAATGGTGTGGGTCCAGATGAAGGTGGTAGGTAGGTGGTAGCTGTGCGGTACGTTATGGCACCGAAACAGGTGACCACGGCGGGTTTGAACAGCGACCTTACCCACGCATAATTAAATCACGCCACGTAGGATCCTGGCAGCTTATCATATAATACGACCACACAAATTAGACAAATTCAATTACAAGGCCGATACATGTATGCAATGTAAACTCAATTATAAACTGTGTGATCTATAGCGATTACTTTGTGGCATTATCTGATCTCGCGTACGCGAGTGTTCCAATAAGCGAGCAACTACATGTACATGTATAGTAATAATATACATGTAGTACGTATTTTTACTCTTTGAATAATTCACCATTAATAAAAGGATAAAAGAACAATGGATCACGAGTTTTTTTGGGGCGGGGGGCGGAATGTGAGCAGAATTAAATTGAGTCAGCCCGAGCATAAACGGAGGGGTAAATAAGTTGCCTCTTCTCGAGTCATTCCACAATAAAATAACTAATTTACGTGTTATTTATTACTTCACATCGGTAGGGATTAAGATGGCTCAAACATCACTTCAATGGTCAACTGATTAAATTCCGGATGTGACGTCACGTAAATAGCGTTCAATCGTGTACAATACGTGCCGCAATGCAAAATACGCGCGGCAGACAGCCGACGTCTTCGTGACTGACGTCATATCCGAAGGCATCCCTCTCGTACGAATGAATTAAGGGCGTTGACGTGCGTTGCGCAAAAGGGGGAGTGGTCTGAGCTAGAATTAAAATTCATTGTCGTAAGTAATATTGTACCCCCTGATATGGCTATGCATGTAGGAGCACCTTGGATAGAAGGTGCTGCTGAGCAAGCACGAATCGATCTATTGTAGTCCGCTGTGATTTGTAGTGCGGTTGACTTCCCGGCCCGACACACCCATAAGTTGATTGGTTTAAAAAAAAAACAAGTTATTAATGTTATCTTATACATATAGCGTACCAGAGCTAGAGATATCGCTCACATGGTTCTGATCAATGTTACTTGCACGCGTACACGCCGTATATCTCAATACGTTTACGCCGTATACTCAATACGTTTACGCGCTCCGCATCCCTCTACGGGCGGTACAGGCCGAATGTAAATCAAAACTATATAGCTATGGGGCCGTTCATAAATTACGTCACACAAATTAAGGTTGTTTTAGATCATGGAGAGGGTGTGACTACATAAAAGTACATTAAATTGTTTATATATGTGACGTCAGCGGTAAAGTGGTTGATAATCATAATGACTTTGGCTGGTGATATTGCTTCCATAAGACATGTGTGCTACCTGTACAATACTCACGTAGAGAAGATAAGAATATTCTATGCGTCGTGAAACCTGTTACTTTACCTCCTTCACCAAAAGTTGATTTGGTCGAGCGATATGAATGATAAAATCGCTAAGGTCCGTTGTGCTGTGAACCAATTATGAACTTCGACTTCTTAACTTTTCATATGCCTTATTACATGTAACAATGCAGATATTCAATAGGCACAGCAAGCTTAAGCACACACGCAGACAGTTTAAAAAAAATCTTTTCCCCCAAGTAGTCCTGCTAAGCATAGGCGGTCCCAGGATTTACTGAGGGGAGGAGCCAACTCAACCAAGCGTTTGTTATCACGCGCAACTAACTATAGGTAGGATTATTTGTTGTTGTTGCGAAGGGAAGCTTCAAATACCGCAAACGCGAAATACCTATAGTGTCACCAAAAGGTGACATCTTAAATACAAAATTAATTTTAAATGCTCTTATCTGCAATATTGTACTAACAAGCACTAAATGAGGTTTAGAGATATTTAAGAACATCTTTTCAATGCCAACCTTCTGTCAGTGGTAATAAATCATGAACTTGATGATGAAAAAAAAAAAAAGAACAATTCTTCCTTATGTAAAACTGATAAGGAAATAGTTATCTGAATTTCATGTAATGGTTCGAACATTTGCTCTGTTGAGAAGTTGTTATTCTATCTGTTACAAAATATTCAAGACAAGTTGACTGGTTCTGCTTGGTCTACATATGTAAAATATTCGTAATGACTATTGACTTATTGAATCGACAATTTAAATGAATGATTTTATCTTTAATAAGCAGAGAAAGACATAATTATTAAGCCATTAGTGTATAAAAATACAATAATATTTTGCTGCTTTTTTTGCTAATATTTAGCTTTCTCAACCAATTATATTACAAGTGACATAATTTCCTGGGAGTCTTACGAAAATAAGGTCGCTTCAATAAAGTGACATGATTTATTGTCATCATGACATCATTTCCTAGGGACATAATTGCCAGCGACACTGGACTAAGAATTTGTACCTTCCTGCTCGGCCTGGTTTGTTGCTGAGGATGTGTTGGATAGGTGGGAAGGGGCAAAAGTGTCTACACAGGTTGCATCTGGCCCTGTGACTAATAGACACAGAGGCATCTTAAAATCTATTGGGTCCAAATTCCACTGCACCGATTGGCTAGGGAAATTTGCCCACCAAAATGGCAAATACCACTGGTTACTTGATTATGGGGGGGAGGGGGGGGGAATAAAATGTTAAAAATTCCTAAATTAACTGCATTCCTTCCCCTTCCCCCTCCCCTGCAATGCCTCCATTCCAATACACCCCAAATAAATCCCCCTCCACTTACAGGACACGCTTATGACCAACCACTCCTAACAATTAATAGTACTTATTAATAGTGCGAGCTTACATGGATACAAACATGTAGACTACTGTGTTAAATTGTATATTGTCACCATTTGGTGATGATAAAAAATTATTCAGTAACTATAACAACAACTTGCATGTATTGGAAAAGAAATGATTGGTAAACATAACTATGAAAAATTTATGACCACCAACAATAAGATATAATGAAGATGGTAAATTTATAATGAGGGTGAAATCATATTCAATGGTATCCACCATGGCATCATATTTCTCAGAATGGCAAAGAATTCTCATTGCAGCAATAAGGTGTAAGATGATACCAAAAGTGATAATTTATATTGAAAAACGGCTTATCTGCAAAGAAAAAGCAAGCGCAGTGGAACCTTTTCTGGCATTGCACCACTGATTTTTCTTCCTACTGCATGCAATATATTTTGACCTTTTCTTCCTTAAAAATTCTGGTTTGTACTTTAACTCGGATTGATGGTAATGGCAGCAGTATATTCGTTTGAGAACAGTTTTGGTCAAATGCCAGCGAATGCGCAGCTTGCAGCCATTGCATATTGCTGACAAAGCAAAACCAGCATTGCTGTTCTTAAGAGTTCAACTGCCTTTAGAAACCTCGAGAGCTTCAAAGCACATGAACTGTCAAAAAAATTCAGGTGTGCATATCTAACTGCATGTGAATATTTTTAATTCTGATGAAGACTTACATTTTGGTGTTTTGTATTTTTGATGTACTCTTCAGCTGCAGCTACCTCATGCTGTAATGTGCTCATTATCAAGCCAGCCATCTGAATCTTCTGGGCCAGCACAGCTGCGTTAAAGTGATCAAATATGTGAGCTCGGGTAGGTGACTTTTTATTAGGCACAGAAGTCTGCTCATCCAGTATGTGTTGAGGACATGGGGCTGGTGTCAAACGTTGTGGCGTGCCAGCTTTTAAGGGGCCACTAGTGAAAAATGGGGTGAAACAGTTCCCCTGGCTCTGTTAGATAAGGTTGATCAATAGTTTCCCTTGGCAGCTGTTGTTCTCTCACAATGTATAAAGTAACAAACAGATACAGCAAACGTATGTACATGAATTACTAGCATAAATTAGGTATTTGCATGTATAAAATGTATCAAACAATTAATAGAGCTAATCTGCCTCGTCCTGTTGAAGCAAATGTGGTGGTACTTCCAGCTACTGTAGTTGGTATATGTCAAGTGGATCACGTGACCTCCCCTATATGTGACAACTAATAACACAGAATGGCATAGACTAGGCTGTTAGTTTTGTATGCATGTATAGCGAAGACCTATAATGATTCAACTATTATGGTGCTGTGGTGTGAGCTACAGTGCACAAAAAACGTTTTTAAAATTTATGGGCTAACCCCCCACCCAATACTTTGATAAGTTTTACAAAGTTAGGGGGTGGTGTCTTTTCATAGTAGTGCACAGCCATTTAGCACTGTTTATTGAGCTGATACCAGGGGGGGGGGGGGGGGGGAATTGTGGCAGTGTGTACTTTGCTACACATATTAGTATTTACAGCATTGTTATGATCTCCACAGAGATATGGAGTTATGCTCATTCCTTTTGAACAACCCTCTACATCACCATGCCACTCTTGGTGAGAGGGATGGGGACAAGGAGGGGGAGCAGCTCTCCCCATTTGCCTAACTAAGATGGCAATGCGATAATCATTTGTGCTAGTTTTGTTCAGAAATGGTTGCCACAAGGTGTTTCACTATCAAAGAAAATAATTTATAAATTAACCACAAACAGTTATTTGTAATTATACCAGCAAACAATACATGCTAGGGAAATATTACATTGCGAGAATTAAAAAAAAAATCGAGATACGTGTACAGGGTGTTTCACAATCAACGAACAGTAGATCTGTAAGCAAATTGCATATACCATATATGGCTAATTCACCTAATCAAGTCTATTACCAAATTGGCTACTGTGCTGAGGCTCAAGTGCTCACGTCCAACCTTTCAACTCTGAAAGTTGGCATACCATGAAAAAAGTAATATCACCCTATGCTTAATTAGATGCAATGCATTCTTATAATTAGACCAGCACTTATACCTAAATATAATGCTTTGCAAAATAACAAGGAATTTTGTGATAAATACCCTTTCCACTCTTCCAATCAAAATGTCTAATTATTTTAGCCTGGGTTTTTCCCATTAATACTATTTTTACCCTTTTTACATCATCATAGAAACATTTGCAACTCAATTTTACTGTCATTATATTACATTATATTTATTAGTTGAGAAGTAAACTTTAGTAGCAGTTAGAATACTCTTTTTTATTGTTCGCAGTTGGAAAACTATGGCATGCAAAACAAACATTGGAGTAAAATGGTTGATAATTTATTTCTAATGTTCAGGAATTTGTATACTAATTGTCCTTATTTACACAAGGAGTGTACCATTCTTACCGAGATTAACCAATTATACAGTATACCAGGTAGATGATTATTCAGAACAGTCTCATTAGTAGATGTCCCTACCCATCAATATATTCATTTTGCATGTGGAAGAAAACACAGTTTCTAAATGGTATTGTGTTTTTTGTCTTATGAATAAAGCCTTTCTCTAAACCTTCTTCAGATACGTTATCACACTAGCACTACTACATGTGTATGTAATAGCACATACTTATTTCATTTATTGCATATGTATAGAATTTAAGAAATGTATATGTGAACTGGTTTATTTTCTACGGCTCGATCAATTTTGTCCAGGGTGGACCAAATTTGTTCTGACCAGGAAAATTAAGTCAGACACCAGTTTTGCACCTGGATCAATTTTATTGTGATAGCACACACTTTTTCATGAGCAGAGCCTGTGTACTTGTATGAGTTACTGATTGTGTGCGTTTTCATGTTTGCAAGTTTGTATTATGTCATATGGAGAATCATAGTGAAACCAAGCCCTGCAAAAGTTGTGGCATGGCCTCTCCCAACCTTATAAAGCTCAGTGTCCATGGGAGTATTCCTCAGGCTGCCCCTTTGTACATCCACTAGCTGATTAGCCTCATCCCCAGGCCCTGTTTTTATTAAAGTTATGGGGGCAAAACAGTTTTTATCCCCCGTAACTTTAATAAAAACAGGGCCTGGGACGAGGCTACTAGCTGATGCACTAGATTAAATACATGTGATGATTTTAAATGAACTGCACATTCAGCAGTATTGATGCATGGCACACAATCTAAACATATACTGCATGTGTTCACATAATTGTGATGTTATGGTGTTCATCTAAACATAGATGCATGCATAAAATTGCTAACTGTTATTGCCATGTTGCATTGGAAATTGGCATCTAGTTAAGACATTTAATCGTAGCTTTCTAACAATTCCTGATTTGTAGAAATGAGCACACTTTATAAAAGGCTACGGCAAACATCCATTACTGTGGGATCCCATAGGTACCGTTAGCTCCCAGTTAGGCACATTAATCCCTTGGACCTCTGTTTTAAGCACATGGCTCTGTGAATGTGCTTACTTTGCCCAGTCCCATTTGTGAAGCTGCTATACTATACGATGTATGTCTTCTATTTGTTGACATCAGTATTTTGCGCTTACTGCATTCAAGTTGATGCCACAGGTCAAGCCCAACTGAGCCTTAGTGATGGTGGCATGGGTCTTGCTATTCATTTCTCAGTAGCTTGTATTTGATCAGACTGCTATTCTCCACTTCTGCTGTTCAGTGGTGATGTCCACTCTGCCATTTTTGTGTATGCCTTTGTCCTCTGTCCTATGTGTCTGTCTCCTGAAGATATGTGAGACTCTCCTGTGTATCAGTATTTGTTACCAGATTGATGTTTTGCACAATCATGGTTTACATGTAGATCCTGTTGCTGTGGAGACATGCATTGGCAACAGGAGGCACAGAGAACATTCTCTAGGTTAGCTGCTAGACCTAACACCAAAAACTGCCTGACTAAAGCACGTGCACTTGTGTCCTGTCACATAAAAATTGATCTGGGCAAAACGTACATGTAATCCAGTGGGATCAACTATTGCAGCCAAAATCAAAATTGATCCAATTGGATCAATTTTTGCTGCCAAAAGGTCTTACATAATCTGGGAACTATAAATTCTGATGAACATAATATGCCCTCATAACAGTCTATACAAGAGGTCCAATTTTAGCTGTTGCAGTTCATTTCCATAACGACTTTGAACCGACCAGGATACAAAACTGACCATGGAGTATACATTGTAGGTTTATATGCCTTCCTGTCAAAACAAGATTGGGTATAATATATATGTACATGCATGTATATTGCCATGATTCTTTCATTGCCAAATACATGGATAATGACCACAAAATACCATTGTCAATATCATTATTTGATTATCCATTGAAATCACATGTTAAAGTTTTAAAAGGGTCGCTGTCATGATGTAAATAAACTCTGCAGTCATTGGTAATCTTTATAGAGATGTGCTTTAGCCATTTGTAGGATGCTCCTGATGGAGCAAAAACATGTATTGTTGTTTGAATTAAAGATGTTGTTGCCAGTGTTTCAAATGGATTTTTATATACTTCATGCACGTATTTCCACCAGCTCGTTTGTGTTGACCAGCTTGAGAGATGATGCATTGTGGATCATACATGCATATTGGCCATCATATATACTGACATAATGTATGTGTATATCTTGGCAGTGAGGGCATGTACTGGTATGTACAGATGCAAATGATAAGTAGTTCAGCCAATCCAGTACATCAGTGTTTGGTTTTGTGGCCGGTTCTATTCAGTACACACTTTTGTCAATGACAGTGAGATACATTCCCTTGCTTACATATGTTGTTATCCTAGGACATGTTATATAATAAGTTTATTTCGTATCTAGGTCACTTTTGGCAGGCGGATCACTCTAGGCACCAAAAAGTGATTTGGCTGGACAATTTTGGTAGTGAAGGTCAGATCACTTTTTGCCTTGATAATTTTTTTGTGTAACAGACCTGAATTAATCTTTAAATAAATGGGATGGTCTCCTCAAAATTAATAACAAATTCTTTGGTATTTTCTTCAAGTGTTTTAATTGAATTCATTATCTGGGAGCACACAATTTATATATGAAAGATGTTAAAAATCTGACTGCCATGATGGACTGAATTTAATAACCCAAACTATTTAAACACTTCTACGGCATACATATCCATTCCATTAAAAAAAAATGGCACTACCATTTTTTTTTGTTGAAATTCTTACTGCTTAATCAAATTCTGCCAAAATGCAACTAGTTTATCTCGCTTTTAAATGATGTATGAGAATGACCTCAATTATCAAATGCAGAACAGAAAGTCTTGCATTTTTAGCTGCATATCTGAGCTGATGGAGCTTTGCAACTACTGATATAGAAGAGAGAACTTTAGAACAGAGAAGTGCCGTCAGTGATGTCCGTCTACAACCTCATTAACAGACTTTGGTGCTATCGCTGTTGGGGTGCTTGGTGCTAGTGCTGACCTATCACTGTTGGGGTGTTTGATGCTATCACTGTTGAGGTGTTTGGTGCTAGTGCTGACCTATCACTGTTGGGGTGCTTGGTGCTAGTGCTGACCTATCACTGTTGGGGTGTTTGATGCTATCGCTGTTGGGGTGCTTGGTGCTAGTGCTGACCTATCACTGTTGGGGTGTTTGGTGCTAGTGCTGACCTATCACTGTTGGGGTGCTTGGTGCTAGTGCTGACCTATCACTGTTGGGGTGTTTGATGCTATCATTGTTGAGGTGTTTGGTGCTAGTGCTGACCTATCACTGTTGAGGTGTTTGTTGCTATCACTGTTGGGGTGTTTGGTGCTAGTGCTGAGTACTGACCTATCACTGTTGGAGTGTCTGGTGCTAGTACTAACCTATCACTGTTGGGGTGTTTGGTGCTATCACTGTTGGGGTGCTTGGTGCTAGTGCTGACCTATCACTGTTGGGGTGTTTGGTGCTATCACTGTTGAGGTGTTTGGTGCTAGTGCTGACCTATCACTGTTGGGGTGTTTGGTGCTAGTGCTGACCTATCACTGTTGGGGTGTTTGGTGCTATCACTGTTGGGGTGTTTGGTGCTAGTGCTAACCTATCACTGTTGGGGTGTTTGGTGCTAGTGCTGACCTATCACTGTTGGAGTGTCTGGTGCTAGTACTAACCTATCACTGTTGGGGTGTTTGGTGGTAGTGCTGACCTATCACTGTTGGGGTGTTTGGTGCTAGTGCTGACCTATCACTGTTGGGGTGTTTGGTGGTAGTGCTGACCTATCACTGTTGGGGTGTTTGGTGCTAGTGTTGACATATCACTAATGGGGTGTTTGGTGCTATCACTGTTGGGGTGTTCGGTGCTAGTGCTGACCTATCACTGTTGGAGTGTTTGGTGCTAGTACTGACCTATCACTGTTGGAGTGTCGTTGGAGTGTCTGGTGCTAGTACTAACCTATCACTGTTGGGGTGTTTGGTGCTAGTGCTGACCTATCACTGTTGGAGTGTTTGGTGCTAGTGCTGACCTATCGCTGTTGGGGTGTTTGGTGCTATCGCTGTTGGGGTGTTTGGTGCTAGTGCTGACATATCACTGTTGGAGTGTCTGGTGATAGTGCTGACCTGTCACTGTTGGGGTGTTTGGTGCTATCGCTGTTGGGGTGTTTGGTGCTAGTGCTGACCTATCACTGTTGGAGTGTTTGGTGCTATCACTGTTGGGGTGTTTGGTGCTAGTACTGACCTATCACTGTTGGAGTGTCTGGTGCTAGTACTGACCTATCACTGTTGGGGTGTTTGGTGCTAGTGCTGACCTATCACTGTTGGGGTGTTTGGTGCTAGTACTGACCTATCCCTGTTGGGGTGTTTGGTGCTATCACAGTTGGGGTGTTTGGTGCTAGTGCTGACCTATCACTGTTGGGGTGTTTGGTGCACCAAACATCCCAACAGGGATAGGTCAGCACTAGCACCAAACACTCAAACAGTGATAGGTCAGCAGTCAGCACTAGCACCAAGCATCCCAACTGTGATAGCACCAAACGCCCCAACAGTGATAGGTCAGTACTAGCACCAGACACCCCAACAGTGATAGGTCAGCACTAGCACCAAACACCCCAAAAGTGATAGGTCAGCACTAGCACCAAACACCCCAACAGTGATAGGTCAGCACTAGCACCAAATGCTCATGAACAGGGTGTCATGTGAAGATAAAGGCTGAGAATGATGAGAAGATGAATGTGATGCTTGCATTTTGCTCCAAAGCCTTTAAATGTACATCTATATGGTGTGGTGCTGTTGACCCAAAGACATAAGAATAAAGATGTGAAGGGTTCATTTTGACTAGAATACATCAGAATGATTTTTTGACATAGTTCAGTGTATTATTATGATAGAGTGCAGGACAAGACACAATAGTTAGGATTCTGGAATCCCCAGGTGGACTTATTGATGGAGAATTTTTTTTTTTAGCAGGATGAACTCTTTTAGAGAAAGTTCTTGAAATTATGTTTATATAACCCAAGCCACCAGAACACATGCCAGGTGACACCACATCATTGTTATAGTGCTTCTGTCTCTTACCAACCTCAGCTGTTTACCTAGCCTCACAGTCAAACTCTGGTGAATAACTTTTAGTTGAACAGCTGAGTGAGAGAATGAGCAGCTAGGCTAGAGTTTGCTTGTGAGGAGTCATGGCGACATTCTGTGGAAGCCAGATGGTGATGAAAGGCAGCAAAGCAGTTCCTAAGCATGTTTTATGTGGCAGGGTCGTATGATTCTGTCATCACCCCATGAATGAATCAACAGAATAGCATTACCCACTGCCAGCCTCATTCAATGAGCTGTGCAGTGAGTTGTACAATATAAATTAATATTTACCTTTGTTAATTTTTCTTTGGGAACTCGAGGACTACATTTAAAAATGCTTTTTAATTGGTTGTGGCTCCATTGATTATAATTCAGTACTTTTGGGGCACACTGTATTTTGTGTGTGTGTGTGTGTGTGTGTGTGTGTGTGTGTGTGTGTGTGTGTGGTGTGGTTTGTGGTGTGTGGTGTGGTGTGTGGTGTGTGTGTGTGTCAGAGTTTATAAGCAATACTAAGGTGTGTCCTTTTCAATTAAATCAGGTTTTGTAGATCTCCATCACTGAATATTGTGGTGCTTGACTTGGAAGGTCATGAAGATGCAGGAGTTGTGCGTATAATGTTGTATATGCTCATACACACACACATGCACACACACACACACATACACGCACATGCACATGCACATCATTTTCTGTAATCAGGGACATTTGAAGAGCAGGTGACACTCTGAACTGACACATCTGTTGGCTCTTAGAAAAGAATAGAAAAAATGGTTCAAAATGTTGGTTGGTAGTTCTACTAGTTGTTACAGAGGGTATGTTTTTAATAATCACGAAGCCTTCAAGTGTACATGCAGACTGGCTTTAGGTGAGGAAAAGATGTTATTACATCATATTGCAAGTTAATGAGGGGTATTTGCGTAGTTGACTAGTAGTACCTATTATTTTATTGTGCACCCAGACTATGTCCCCTTCTCTCCATATTATTCTAGTGTAGATTTTAGGGTGATGAAGACATTGTGTATGCCTTTGGTCAGGTACAGTAGTCCAACAACACAAAAGATATGCCCAGTATGATTAGCTGAGATGAAAAGCATTTTGTGATTGAAGAAATTATACCAAGTTAGCTATGGTATCAGGTTTCGAACTGCAAAGAAGGAGCAATATTGACCCATGTGTCAGTAAAAAAAGAAAGAAACATGGATCAAGTTCAAAGCTACATCTACATTGCTGGGTGGAGCTAAAGAAGGATTGTTATCTCAAAGTCAACCAAGGCCAATTCTAGGAATACGTATCTGTGTAATAAAGTCTGCCAAGTTTGAAGATATATCTGGATAAGATAAGGATGAGGCCTACTTGTAGTCACTCCTTCATTCTGACCAAAAAGGATTCCAGACAAGACCTATACAATTATCAATTATCAAAGTGGCAAGAAGTGAATACACATTGTTGCACTGACCAACTGTCTAGAAACTGCATTTTTAGCTACATAGAAGTTTGTTTATCCATACATCAGCAAATATTTATCACTAAATAACTGATTGTATTTGTATGGTAGGTGCAATGGAATTATTCTTTGCAATGTGTTGTAACAAGACCATCTCATGGACATACAGTGTGTAAGGTGACTACTTGATAAAGGCATGGTGCAATGCAATCCATAGAGCTATGTACACAGGTGTACGTACTCATATACCCAGACACTTACGTAGAAAGGTTAATTCTATGCCAACTTAAGTATTTTATACCAGAATGACACTAGAAAATAGTTTCTACTGAAGTACAACCCACTATGGATGATGTGTTCGTATTTGTGTAAGTGATGGGCCTGAACAGTGAAGTGCCAACCTGATATCACTTTGGAATGACCTGACTGAGGGTTAAAAACAACCTCCCTTATGCTATCCACCAACCAAATCATGTCATTCTCACATGTACAGAGTATGGTATATTCACTGTAGAATGCTATCCACCAACCAAATCATATGCCACTCTCATTCTGAAGACATGTACAGAGTATGGTATATTCGCTATAGAATGAAGGCTGAGATGCATTTAATCTACAGTATACTGTCTGGGCGCTATATTACATAATTACCCCTCTTGAAAATGTCTCCACACATCACAAGATAGCATCGTCTGGATAGGATCTCCATATCAACACTGCACTGTCTTCCGGCCCGCCTATCTAACAAGGTGCAAGGATAATATTCGTTCATGTGATCTCTGCTGCAGCAATAGTTGGCTCATCAAGCAGGAAAGTTTGTTCTGAAACTTGAAGAGATGGTATCAAAGTCACCGCTTCATCCAAACTGTCCTTGAGGTCATTTTCATTCCTATTATCATCACAAGTGAATGGGCACTTCAATCATATCATCAACAATGATAGGCTAAGGTGCATTACAAACAAAAGTACATCACATCTTCTGGTAGTTGGTGTTAGCATAGGCTCACTGTGGGTTTCTTCCAAACATCAAGACGAATGGTCCCTGTGTTTACATGCGTGCTTGTCTCACCATATCCACCAACGTTCTGTTAAAAGACACCCCACCGCACAACTCCAGCTGATATGGGAGTGGTCTGAGTCTTCTTCACGAGTACTTGGCGGATTTCCTTGATAGGTCCAGACTCAAAATTCCTACCCTTGGCTGGACCACACAGGTAGAATAGAAACATCAGCTGTCATTATAATATCTTCCGTTTCATCTTGGATGTCCAGCCCATGTTGCAACTAGTCTGAAGACATACACAGAGCAAGGTTTATTGCTGTACAAGCCTCTCCAGTGAAGGCTGACATAACCATTACCCAGTTAGTTAGAGCAGTAAGTTTGTTATGAAGCATGTGTTATAGACTTCTTTGCATGCATGCTCATTGTACATTAATTACCTTCTCTTTTTGATACAGGGTTGTAATTGGTTTTCTTCTCCTCGAGCTGAAGTTAATTGGTTCAGTGGGATATCTTCATGTACAATCACATAATTGTTATGATCGATGTACCTGTAACATAATTGTATCTCATCCAGCAGTACCACAGTAATGACTCTTCTACAGACATATGTGTGATATAAGGTTACTGCACTAGTGGAAAATCTTGCTGCCCATTGGGGGTTGCCTATGTCCGTGGATAAGAAAAGGTATATGTTCTGGGGGTGATCTCATGAAATCTGAGGTTATTAAAAAATTATTTTTGATTCAAACGCGTGGACGTCCCGGACTGAATCGAAGAGAATGGTATGTTTATAAAGCCAATACGGGCTTGTGATATGGTGTGCGTCGATACAGTTTAGGGCTACATGCGCATTGTAGTGTACTGCTATATAGTATACTAGCTACCTGTATAGTCTACATGTATCCACGCGAGTATTAAAACATTATGGTTTCAATGTAGGCCTACAACCTACCAATACTGAGCTAGCGTGCGTTTAAAAAAAAAAAAAGTAAGGCTATCTCGATTGTTGGTGATTGTGTTCGCGCAGCTAAAGCTTTCTTCTCTTTCTTGGATACACATGTACGTACTGGCTGTGTATTAAACTGGCATGCGTGTATGATATGGCAAGCGCGACCATGGCCCAGTGCATACATGTACATGTAATTCCAAGGCGAGTACAACGTATAACTATAGCTCCTTGCACAGAGTACATATAAAGTATCCCACAAGCTGCCCAGCATTCTGTATTCACACCATGACTGGTCTGTCTAGTAACCAGAGCAGGTCAAGGCGGTCAAGTGTCCGCGTACGCGTGCTACCACGATGGCCTAATACTAGTATAGCTGTAACACTCCAGTTCGCTAGTGAGGTGTTCATCATAAAAATGATTAGCTAGAGAAAAAGATTTGTAGAATTTACTGAAAACTGGTGTGTTTCAATGAATTCCGGCATGGCCATGATATTCATACCTATATCTTTGTGGACGTGTACACATGCATATACATGTATCTGTAACATGTGCAACACCAACACATCCATCCCCGGACCACATAAATAACAGAATCCATCACTTTTACCAATGTTCGGTAAGGTTCTAGTATGTCATACATGCATGCACATTGATGCTGTATGGGTGGTTTTTGGCATAGCAATATAATAATATCTACAACATCACTGCCTCTTGTTCTAGTTTCTGAGCCCCTTCATTTGTGATTACGTTCTTAATACTGATTTTGGTGTGTGCAGACCAATATGAAAACAATAGAATTCTTTCCGCAAGTCACCACATATTGCAATGTTAGAGTGTTTCATCAACAACGCAGTTATGGACTGACATGCATGACCCAGCCACAGCATATTTGACAGTAAGCTAAAGAGGCTTGGAGAGGTGGGCTGTGGTGCTTTTACACCTCTTCTGATACGGGCAGAGGAAGTACCAGTACCCTTTATATTGCTGCCCAGTACAGTAGTGTGCCTGCTGGGAAGCAGACCTTCTTCAGTTTATCCCACCAAAATAATAGATGCAGCAGCGATAGTTAAAGCATGCATGTTCTATGGCCGAGGCTATGTCTAAATACACATGTAGATGAAAAATTGTTATATGCTGGTTTAAAGGCAGCAAATATGTATCGTCAATGGCTATGAAATGCACATGTACCATACATATAGATTCTCCTGAAATTAGTAAATGTTTTTGACCTTGTTCATTTCTCAATTTGTATTATTCATTTCCTTCTACAGCAGCTAGGCTCAATACTGCTTATGCTATACGTACTGAGTTTTTGTCACAGAGGTAAGTACTGAGATACAGTGGACTTCCATGCAACATGCTTTCATACTCCACTTCAGGAGAAGCTCAGAACTTCTTCTGTGACCACAGAGTCACCAAGCCCCTCTGCCCGGGCACTGCTGTGCAGTGCACATGCACAGCCTTAGGCAGAAGCTCAGTGACCAGATGGCTGTTTAAGAGTCCAACAACTCAAACATGCATTATTCAAATACCCCAAGTTTACCCCTGCACTCCATCATCCACTGGTGCCTGCAATCCATACATGCAAGCAGTAGGCAGTGACCTCAGTGGGGCCATGTGCGCAACATCAGTGGTCAGTGTCACTGCACACCCGGGCATCAGTGGACTGGTGGTGGAGTGCAGGGATTACTCCACGGAGGAAAAAACTGGATTGTTGGTGGGCAATTCCACCATCAATACATTAGGTATACATGTATACTTGTATACTGTGGTATACTATCTGTAAGAAAGGGTAACAGTTTTATTTTGTTGCTCAATTTGTAGAGGGTTACTGTGACTTATCGGTGGAGCTATACATGTTTTGTTCCCCATACATGTAGCTCCACCAAAAAGCCCTACAGTTATGTTGGATACTACTTCTACCCTGAATGAAATGCTACTAGCACTGATGCCTCCCACTACTGGTGGTCTTCCTACCAGCTACAATGTCAGTATCAATGACAGTAGTAGTTCTGTGGTCATATCTGATAATGGATCATCACTGTACGTCCACACCTTCACTGGGCTGATGGCTGACACACTCTACACTGTCTCAGTGGTGGCCATCAACTGTGCTGGGACCAGCAATGTGACATCAGCCTACAGAAGAACTTGTAAGTCTTATTATTTGGTCCACATTTGTAGCTTGACTTCCACATTTGCATAATTGCATATTAAAAGCCGCGGCTTCTATTAAACATAAAAAATCGAGCACGATGTTTATGTTGTAACTATCTAGCTGGGGTTTTGATGTAAAAAATAATAATCATTGTTAGGTAGAGAAATGGTTGAAAAAAAAAAAAAACCCCCAGCTGGATAGTTACGATCTAAACATCATGCTCGATTTTTAACGTTGAATTAGAAGCTGCGGCTTTTAATCAATAAAATACGGTGCGCATTTAAGATTCAGCATTACTGTAAATTTGAAGCCTTATAATCATAACCATTATGGTTTTAAGGAGACTTAACTTAGACTGGAGCTGCATGTGCATACAGTAATGCCTACTGCTGAACTGTGCATGTAATACTTATCTTTCCACAGTGGCAGCCCCTCCCAGTAAGATACAGGTTGTACTACACACCAACACCGTTTTCATATCCTGGTTACCTGTGGTAAGAAGATTTAGTACTGTTTATAAATAATTGCATTACTGTTACCTCACCAGGGAGGCAGTGTGACCATGTACACAGTAAGCTCTGTTGGTCAAGGCTCTGCAACCTGTACCACCTCACAATGTCTCTATGTCCAGCAAGCCTCTGTTTTCACTACCACTTACACCATCTTTGTGGCGTCCATAAATGGAGATGGAGACGTGGGACTGGAGAACGGTTCAACCATCAGTGGTCAGTGATCTGACTGATGATGTCTTTTTACACAAGGCATACAGATATTGTAATATCTAATTCAGTGGTTTTTCCATGTCAGAGATAATCTTTAATGCACTTCTCACATGTAAATACAAGCATGTAGAGTGTTTCCTACATAATAATATTTATAATTGCATGTATAACTATAATAATAATAATTATAACATGTACCTTTATGAGATGTTATAATTACCATTGAATTTTAATTGCTGGTGTACACTAAGACATGTTTGTTGATGTAAGCAACCAAAATTTACTTATGTATGAGTGTAATATTTCCAGAGTATCTGTTTGGGAGTAGAAGGGAGAGTCTCTTCTTCTATTTACCACCTATTATGTGCTCCATGTAGTCTTACGTTATAACTACATGTAGGCTTGAGCTCATTAATATGATCAAGAATTGGTATTTCCCCCCCCCCCCCCACTTGCTCTTTCAAGGCCAAAGGCAGTTGGGTAGTGGGCTATGTAGCAGGTTGAAATTATAATTACAAGTTGAACAGGTTGAAGTTATCATTACAAGTTGTAGTGACAATGATGTAATGATACACTACATGTTTAATTGTAGTCCAAGTTTAATTTTTGCTTCAATCAAAGGACCCACTGTACCCTCCGCTGCCCCTCCCACCACAGCACCCTCCACTGCCCCTCCCACCACAGCACCCTCCACTGCCACTCCCACCACAGCACCCTCCACTGCCCCTCCCACCACAGCACCCTCTGCTGCCCCTCCCACCACAGCACCCTCCACTGCCCCTCCCACCACAGCACGCTCCGCTGCCCCTCCCACCACAGCACCCTCCGCTGCCCCTCCCACCACAGCACCCTCCACTGACCCTCCCACCACAGCACCCTCGCTGCCCCTCCCACCATAGCACCCTCCGCTGCCCCTCCCACCACAGCACCCTCCACTAGTACAGGTACAGGTATGATGTCAATGTTGTCTTCTTACCTTCTTCCCCATCCCTAGCTGCAGTGGTTATTCCTCTAGGTGTAGCTATATATATTTTGCTTGTGGGAACATTTATATTCATATGCAATAAATGTATATGTAAATGGTAATAGCATGTACATATATGTAAATGTGATTATGTGGGGATTAGGTATAATGAATCTGGATATGGTTAGATGTGCACATTGAGTGCAGCACTGGCAGTGTTATATCTTTGAAGGTTACATGTGCACACCCTACAAATGCACCTAAAAACAACACGTATCATTGATATGTTTAAGATTCACTTTTTGATGAAATTGAGCTTGTCATTATCATCAGTAGCCACGTTGCAAGGGGTTTTCACAATCAAGGAAAATTGAAATTGTTTATAAATTAACCAAATACAGTTAATCTGAATTTTCTTTTTGCTAAATGCTCTAATAAAGCGGGTTTAATTGGTGATGTAAGCAAACAAATTAACTAAACTAAAATTAACAAAAATGAATTAATAATTCACGATAGCACCTAATTAAAACATATGATTTAAAAGGCATCCGAAAACTCCAACATTGCTTTCAATTTTAGTAATAATAACTTGGCCGACTTTATCAATAAATTCAAGCCACTACATCAAGCTCCGATGGCCCGGTAGGCCCCTAAATGCAACAAATCAAAATTTCAATTTTGAATAACTTCTAAATGGAAGTAGTTAAATACAGTTTGCAGCATTTATCTAAACACCACCCAGGATTTATCAATATTAATTGAAATGAATAGGGGTATGCGACTCTTAGCAATAGTAATTAACCATTATTAATATTAATTTTATTTCCCCAGCATGTCTTCTCTTGCTGTTAAAACTTTTAACAGCAATTACCAGTTAATTAATTGCTTGTGAATAGTTTATAAACAATTTTTCTGATTAAGAAACACCCTTTATTTAATAATACCAGAACACAGAACACATGGGAACTAAGGTGGATGGGGTTGGATGAATCTGCAAGCCTGATGCAGATGGTTTGAGTAGAATGCTTTTCCACAGAAAAAGTAACAATGTCAGTGCAATGATGTAACTTGATTAATTCATGACCAAGAGAGTACTTGATAATATGCGACAGGAAATGTATTGCCACACCCCCTGAAGTAACACAGTTTTGTTCCATAGTTCATTATCACGTGCACAGGTAATGAATACCTGTTCTTATTTCTCCCCACCCCTAGCCTTGATGGACATGTTTGCATGGCAATGCCAGTATTGTAAAACACGTTAAAAGAAAAGGGTTAAAACTGTTAAATATAATGTAGTGATGTGCAGTATGGGAGGTATTCTGTCTGCTTCATGGAATTGTGCTAAGGAATATATCGGTATACATGCTTTTTGATGACACTTCTTTGATCTGTTGTATTGTCACAGTCAATATTCATGTGGTGAATATATAGTCCCATCTGGCTATTCAACAGTCCTCTACAAGCCAGTAGTTGTGGCTGTGATTTGGGTGAATAATGCTTTCTTAAAGAAATAGAACAAATATTAGGCTATGATGATATCGGATGCAGATATAAAAACACAGAAAGTGGAAGCAGATGCATTGTGACTCATGCTAGGATGCCATATGTCGCTATACTATTTATTGTTGGAAGCAAGTCATGTGCCAGACTTACTCCATACTATTCTGTGCTCTAGTGTTGTGTTATTCTCCTCTAAACAGTATTGACTAGCAGAGAGGATTATTTAATATGGGTGGGCCTGAGCACTGGTACTCTTAATAAGTTTGATTACTACATGTAAGTAGGATGCCAACCCCAACACAATGAGGTCATCTACACCAGCCAGTGGCACACCCTTACCCAAAAGTACAAAATTATGGCATCTCCTCCTCGAGGGCATGATACACTTGTAAAAAGGTACGTAGTGTAAGTCATGGCGCTTAACCTACGCATGTAAGACATATTCATGCAGCCTACACATATATAAGTCATTGTGCACAGCCTACGTGCAAATATGCATGAGCAGTCATCCATCCACATTGCTAACATTGTACATGTATCTTATTGAGTTCCATCAGTAGCAGTGTTTGTGTTGTAATCATGACAAGGTGCTCTGATTGAATGGAAAATAATAACATAACACAGTATAGCCTGCAAAATGTAAATGCAGTAATTATGCAATTGTGACATGAAATGGCCCGGAGCTATGTCGTAGACTAATGGCAGACTTCATTATGTGTTCTTATTGTTATGTTTGTTCAGGCATAAATACAAGGCAGAATTTTTTTAGTACCTGAAACGATATAATGAAAAGAATACATGTCCATGTGCCCAGTACAAATTAAGTGTATACCCTGCTGGTTTAGCATAAATTTAAATTGCCAATGTATACAGATACATGTAAGCTACGTGATGATACTAACGCAGATACATAGCAGGAGTAGAGTCAAATATACTTTTACTGTACATGTGCATGTATAATAATTATAAAAATTATTTGCATTGGTTATTATTTTTACACCACTCCAACAGCCCTAACAAGGACTTGTCAACGCAATGCACCAATCAATCCAAAGAGTACATGCATGCACTTGTCTGCCATAATGCAGACACCTTTTGGAAGCTGTATTTGCATGGACATAAGACTGGATACCTAGTTCTATGTGTGACCCATGCATGCACCATCTCTGCCAAATTCTCTCTTCTGTGCACACCTCTTGGTCCAAACTCTCCTCACCCTCTTCAGCATGTGTGATGTGTGTATATGATGCATGTGCATTACTAGTCATATTTGAGGTGTTCCTGCTATTATTGGGATCTATGAACCCACTACAGTAACTTTGATCTTCTCCTGTCCTTGAATGTTTCAATCGAAATCAACGTATAATTATAATTATTATTATAATTAATACGACAATACAGACATGTAGTAAAATAAAACACAATACATAAAAAAAACTCAAAGGATGTCAAGGAGACCAAGGGTGGGTGCACATTATGCCACCAATGTATATATAATAAATTTCAGGACAAGGATAACAGTTGCACTGAGTATCAAAAAAAAGAAAAAAGAAATTGAGTACCTACAATGTAGTAACTGTGTGATGGAAATTCTTATTAAAGTGGAGGGCATTGCATACTCCCATGCAGGAAGAAGTGGTGTTATCATTTTCACAGGGACTGCTCCATATAAGGATATATATGTTTGCTTGCATGTAGGACCAGCTTTAAGGCAAACCTCCTCAAGTGTTCCCATCACACCACCTGACCACCAATGCCACGTTGGCTGGTTAAGATGTTGCATACACTTCTGCTATAAAGATAGGTGTGCCACGTGTAAATAAGGTCAGCATGGGTGTTATGTATGGCTAGCTTCGTAAATGTATAATATTATGTATCATATACATGAACAACATTGGTTATACCTATTACTGATCAAATAATGCTTTTTGTCAATGAAAATCATTCCCAAGCACACTCACACAATGGACAAAGCTTAATACACGTAGGATGGTTACATCCACCATGCACGTGGATCACAAGTCATGAGTATTCAACACTGAAATGTCATGCTGCAATTCAATACAGAGATTCATGCCTAATACACGTAAATGTCCGGCTCTGTAGTGTATATGACAGTGTACATTATACATGTATATGGCCGTTAAACTCATCATTAAAATTAAATGATTTTCTTGATATATATTACATCCGTTCGGTTACGCTATTCGCCACCTATTGCCCTTGCGTCAGCGTCCAACTATGCGTACGCGTTTAATGTTACGTTTAATAGTAATTTCACGGCCCGTGGGAGTTTGCGTTACACATGTACATGTATACGTATGTACCGCAATCAGTAATGTGATAAGATTTAATACTAACGCAAATGTACGCGTGCACGGGGATAGATATATCTAGACGGAAATAGCAAGTTTTATTAACATTCAACAGGTGCAATTATGAAGAGAAAGTATATGGATATACTTGCAACTACAGGGACAGAATAAAATATTATAATATATACCGAACCGTCCCCAAAGTGGCTTGTCTAAGTTCAATACATGGGACATTATCGCCAACTAATGCTTGGCTGTGTATAAATACGCTACTAACACACATTTAATCATAAATTGCAACAATTCCAGGTTACATAATCTTCCTTTTGGCCCCCCCCCCCCCCCCCCCCCCCCCCCTCAGCATCGTTGTCTATTTTAGAAGGTCACTAGCTGCAATGGACATCATGGTTTTTATAGAGGTGTCGGTAACTTTGCCGGCACGCCGCTCAACCTTGATTTTAAAACTATGCTTATTATAATTAAGCAAATGCAAGGGAATAATTTACATGCATCAGGATATCTCCGCATCACAGCAACGTCCAATGCCCCCTCCACACACACACACACACACACACACACACACACACACACACACACACACACACACACACACACACACACACACACACACACACACACACACACACACACACACACACACACACACACACACACACACACACACACACACACACACACACACACACACACACACACACACACACACACACACACACACACACACACACACACACACACACACACACACACACAAACGCACACACTCACACACACACACACACACACACACACACACACACACACACACACACACACACACACACACACACACACACACACACACACACACACACACACACACACACACACACACACACACACACACACACACACACAGCACACATTTCTTGTTCTTTATTGGGACGTCTATGATTTACGTACCGTGGCTGAGTGAATATACCCACGTCAACTACAGAGTGAATGGTACAAGCTAGTATATTTTCTAATCGTATTCACGACATTCCAGATACATTTTGTACCCACGTTCGTCTGGCGCTATGAGGATAGGTGCGAAAGCGCTGACCCTGGTTACCGCATTTCTGCTACTGAACTGTTTCATTTCAACGACGCTAGCTTGTGAGTTACACTGGGGGGGTATACATCTACGTTATGGAATGAGCGGACAAAATTGGAACCCGTTCCTAACTAGTTTGTAGCCATACACTTACCTAAAAAAAATGGTGTGCGGTGATACCAGTGTTGGACAACTGCTTCCATTACAATTCTGTGTTTCTGGTTGAACCTAAGCCTAAGGTTGAACGCAGGATACATGACAGTGATGTGTGATCACACGCCCTCTTCTTAAGTTCTTTACAATCGAACTGATGAGTGTTAGCAAGAATAAACTGGTGCACGAAATTGCGAGCATGCATGTGGTTGCTACTTTGCGTACATGTAGCTTAATTTTGTGTACAACCAGAATAAGTAAACAACTCACACAATGCAGACTGGCTAACAGTGACGTATCCAGGATTTCAGTGCCTAAAAGGACCGTTCCGAGATAGGGGGAGCTCTAGGCGGAATGTGCCCCCTCCCGCGCAAAGCGAGGAAGCTTTTGAAGAAATATACTGATGGAAGTTGGTTTATGCATGAAGCTTCATGGTTTCCGACAGTTGTTAATAATATTAATAGCGCTAGCTTTGCACTGTACGATTATAGTTAATCATAATGGTAGCAAGCTATGTAAATCTACTAAGACTAAATAAAATGAATGGTTGCAGTACTCTCATTGTAAGATTATAAGCTCAAAAGGTAATATTGACAAAGTTCATCTTTAGCTTCAACCAAACCAACGGTACAAGAATGCTATAAGTCTAAGTGGTTACCACGCTGCTACAATTATAATTACACATATAGCACTTTACAACTATATATTTTTTCTCTACACTATAGCCTGAGAACACTTTTCACATGCGCCATATCCAGTTGCATGTACGATAGTATACAGTATACATGCACATGTAATCGTGACTATAATGTCAACCCATTATAGGTTAAACTGCCCTACCGTCAAATCCCCTACACCAGGCGACGTTGATAAGTGCTTGTACAATTTTAATTACATTTACGCGGTATACATGTAGTACTTTAACTTAATCGCATTATTTTTCTCTACAGTTCAGCCATGTGGAGTTTTGTATAATTATGATGAGAACATACTAATCTCCAATGGTTTTGTGAAGTGCTATGACCAGACATACTCATGGCCTACCACCTCGAGTGATTTGGCAGGTTGCATGAGTTTCCAATTTGTCTTCGTTGGTGCCAAGAGCTCCTCTTCATCATCAACCTTTGTACTTGGAGCATTTGGCACATCTAATGTCTTCGCAGTAACAAGTTCTACTAGTACAGCTTATTATGACCCTGGAGGAGCTTACTGGTACCGTTATCCATCGTACAGTTTTGGTTTTGCATCTTCTTCTAGTGTAAACCTGTATACATGTGATTATGGTGCAGGAAGTGATGACTGTGTTAGTCGCCTGTGCTGGCATTTGGACCAAGGCGCTGGTGGATACCGAGCTGGATGTACGACTGGGTTAAACGGCGATTCAACGTGGAGAAAGGTGATGTACGGAGGAAATACAGCATGTGTCACAGGTAAGATTAATTTAGCATGCACATGTACATGCATGCATGTATTGAAACACAACCCTACGTAGCGGCGTCCCTCAGCCTGGGCACCATGGGGGAGGGGCTCGGACCGTACCGAAGTGAATGTCGTCATTAAACTGATTAAAGTCTGCAGCACAATCACTTTTCTCCCGAAAAGAGTGGTAATAGCCATCGCAGCTATCGGTGTAATACAGGAAATAGCCTGCGCTTGCACAGTACAATATTTTGGGGGAACATTTTGTAATAGATTGTCACACGCCCATCCGTGATCACACGCATATATATACCTAGCCTCGTCCCCAGGCCCTGTTTTATTAAAGTTACGGGGGGAAAAACAGGGCCTGGTAGACACTGCCAGGGTCGAAGCGCGCATACGCTAGTTTGTCCCAGAATACCTGGGGTAACCGTAATTTCATTTTGGAAACCATTCCGTATACCCGTCTGATTTCGCGATGGCTTATTCTGTTGAGTTCCGAGAAGCGGTGGCTTATTCTTTATCGTGTCTTAACGAACGAAATCAGGCGAGCAGCATACGCCATCGCGAAATCAGACGAGTATACGGAATGGTTTCCAAAAGGAAATTACGGTTACCCCAGGTATTCTGGGACAAACTAGCGCATGCGCGCTTCGACCCTGGCAGTGTCTACCAGGCCCTGTTTCCCCCCCCGTAACTTTAATAAAACAGGGCCTGGGGACGAGGCTAATATACACCGTATTTTGTATGTATAGCCAGTCTGTACCTCGTGTATCTGCTATAAATCTTGGCCACTTACATTAGGAAGGGGGCCCATAGGCTAGAGCACACAATAAATGTCAAAACACCGACGCGAGTATTTGGTAACTGAAAATTCAAATAACAATTGATTTATTTAATCTTTTTCTCTGTTATTTTATTTTTAAAAAAATCATAACATATAAATATACATGTACACTAATTATAACACACTAAATCATAGCTATAAAATGTTAACTTTACCTACACGTCAGCTTAACAATTCAAACGAAAACTCATCATGCTACATTACTGTCCAGCTTCATAACGCCCAATATGGAAGCAGCATTCCTCCGTTGAACGGCAACTGACATCCTCTGAAGCAGAAAGGAAAATGAGTTCTCTCCATTGGGCACATCCCTTAAACCATGGCCCATTTAGTTTTATATATGAATTATGATTCCCAGCTGGATATGTTTTAGGGCTGTGCGTTCGTAGCCTTTTCTAAAAAATCAATATGTGATATAAAAGTATAGAAATATAGAAGTATATAAAGATTCAGTCAATTTGTTAGTAACTTGATAAAAATGTGAAATCAATTGCCTCGCACGTTATCCCCGCATGTAATAATGCTACATAGAATGGTGTTCGCGTGCGTTTATGCAATGCCAGTTAATTAAACGTACATGTACTTTAGTATAGTGCACATGTACTTGCTTCCGTGGCATGGAAGATAAATACAGTTCGTAGTCCATTGTAGATACATATACAACGTGTGTGCACGTTTATGTGTGCATGTTTATGTGTGTGTGTGTGTGTGTGTGTGTGTGTGTGTGTGTGTGTGTGTGTGTGTGTGTGTGTGTGTGTGTGTGTGTGTTTTACATTATCATGCATCATGCTTTATAACAACTGCTGGTAGGCTCTATTTTATCATTGTTGCATATTAATGTTAACATTACATGCAGACATCAATCAATGCCTACCAAATGGTGGATTGGGTCCATGTGCTCAGATATGCACCTACACACCTGGATCATTCATCTGCAGCTGTAATGCTGGGTACACTCTGTCTGGATATGCCTGCAATGGTATGACAACCTTTATGTGATGTGTTTTTCTAAACTATGCATGAAGCGCAGAGATGGGGAAAAGAACACTGTAGCATGCCATATTACATTGCATATAAATACCAATGACTCCTCTATTGCTGCACTGGAATTGACAATCCATGCCCCAGTCATTTGGGTCATTGCATATGAAGGCTGCATGATTTATATACACTTTATGAGGTTTATTTAATCACACTATAGGAAAATAATAAATGTGCATTGTACTCTAGAATGAGACATTTACCACCTTATATTAAATGCTATGGACTGATGGAGTAATTTGTATCTGTAATCATGACAGATGTCTTCTTTACTGCATCGGCTTGGAATTATTAGTTAGCATTGTATGTATAAACTACCAGATGTTAAATCTATATGTGCACGTGTATATAATTAGCAGTTAACATGCATGTATGATTGTTACCAGATAAAATTAATACCCATAGCTATTCTGATATTTCTTGTTTTCCATATGCACCACGCCACGAATTAGCAAACACATACACAACATGTCTCTAACTTCATTATTACAGATGTCAATGAGTGTGCATCAAATGGAGGAAGAGGTCCATGTGATCAAATATGTGTCAACACTGTTGGATCATTCTATTGCAGCTGTCAAAGTGGCTATCTACTTTCAGGACACAACTGCAATGGTAATGATCTGCAATCACTCAGAACTGGTACAGAATAAACAATGTAATGTACTGGTGGTACAGTTTTAGAAGAATAGCTCTTGGTATAGACCATTCTCTTGTTAAATAACAGCTCGCATTTAAAATTATTATTCAACCTTGAGCCAAAAATGGAATTGTACGTCATATAATGCAGCATGAAATGTGAAATTTTGCACTGCATGCATGTACAGGATAGAGCATATTTCCTGAACACTTCATTCTAATGCAGTATAAAATTTCACGTTTCATTCTACATTACACGACTTATATTCTGTTTTGGCCCAGTGCAGAAGCAGCACCAAATCTAGTATACACATGATGCTATTAATTTTATTATTTGATATTTGGCCAAAAATTGCCCTGGAATTCTGCCTCATGAGGGCAAGGCTTAGGTGGCTGTATATGGTTGACATAACCTCATTAGAGGTCAACATAGCTGGGTGGCTACTTTGTTGGACAGGGTTGAGAGTATGTTGATAGCTTCATTACCACATCCCCACAAATAATCTTACAACCAAAGGGATGCATGACCATCCTCTAAGGGCACATGCCTCATCATTTGTAGAGTGCTTGGCCTCTTCTCCCATCTCAGCTGCATGACCACAAGGTTGAGCTGCATCTTGCAAAAATTGCAAATTCATCTAATTGATAACCTTTATGTCAATTGCAGCTGGGTAAAAGAGGGACCAGTTTGGCACTGAAATGTCTACTGTACTGGATTGGTCTTTAGGAAGAATGCCATATCCTTTCTCAATTTGTGGGTAAAGACATGGCAGAAATCAGCAATGCAGTCTGAGCTGGTTGTGTAATTACATCACCCCCAGAACAACAGGGAAGCATGTGATGAATGCTGACCAAGGCCACCATGGCTCAGGTTAACTGTGGCCTGCTTAGCTGCTGGAAGTGTTAGCTCAATCACTGCAAATAATTCAAGGCAGTGAAGAACATCAATGTCGAAATGGCTAAATGAGCCTGACATTGGTGAAGGAGGTGTTGTGGGCCAGCTTACAAGCACACGACCTCAGTTGCACAGTTACCCCAACAGATGAAATGCATTGAATTCAATGTATTGTGCATATGACTCAGCACTCACCTAGCAATTCAAAGTGAGGTCAGGCTGAGCATGGAATATCAGACGGGAGAGTTTTTGTGCACTGAAAGATTGACAATTAATGTGGACACCAGAACTGTCACTGTTGGCTTGCAAAATATTCAGAGCTGTGGATAGTGCACCACATGGTCCTTCCAGAGCCCCATCATCCAGATACCAGCAGTTCTGCAGCATTTCTTTGCACTGGGGGTCAGCAGGTAGTGTTGCATTGCAGAACAAGGGTTAGACAGAAGAGGGCCCAAAGGGTCCTCTTGTTGAACACCTGTGAATAGCACCATGTCACCCACGGAAGAAGCTTAGGGAAATGGATGGCATACTGGTGGAGGACAGCTTCCTGAGACACTAAGTTAAATGCATTACTCATTTCAACTTTTAAGATAACAGATCTCCACTATTCCAGTTATCCTCTATAACTTACCTATGAGTTTAAGCACATTTTTTCTGGTGCCAGCTGGACAAGCTACTCCATACTGGAACGATTTTGAAGAATTGGGTGACTTTTTCTTTTGTTAAAATGCAGGCCTATTTACCCATAAGATGTCTCAAAACCTCTAGATCTTTCTTGGTGATTGGTCAAATATCCCATCCAGTACCATTAGGTTGCAATAGAAATGTTATATATCTGCCGGTGAGAGAGTCATAGGGGCACTGCCAGCGAGCTGAATATTGATGCATAAAGTAAATGCTGGACTCTCAAGCCTGATGGATCACATGCTGTTCCTGTAGAAAACGTCTGTAAAGTTGACCAATATAGAAGTTTGGTGGGAGCTGAATATTTGGCATAGCAGTAGACACATTGGGATGGCATATGGATGCTTGGACTTCAATGATTCAGACATAGCTTTCTTTGGTTCAATGCCATGGGATGTTACGATGCGGCAAGCCTTTGACAATAGCCCTTCCTGTGCACAGCTTCTTCTTCTCAGGATCTGAACACAGGTAATCTTTCACAATGACTGTGCTCACTGCCTTGGCCAACAAAAGCAACTCCTTGCCATCCTTCCAATCTTGGCATAATGGGAATCATATCCTTACTATTCCTTTTCTCCTCAAAGATGGTAGCACACATTTGATGTAATCTGGACCAGGCTTTGATAGAGTTTTCAAATATCACTTCCTTTAGCACCCTCAGTGAGTACAGGCCCAAAGTGTGCAAAAAGAATAATAAAATGTTTCGGTAATTTTAATTCATGTCATTCAAATCATTTATATTAAGTATATGTGGTAGAAAATGTTTTCAAGCCTGTCCTAAGCCTGTAGTTGTGGCATACATTTATGGAATGCTATATGTTACCTTAGCCAGGTCCATTGCCAGAGTACTGTGCATGTGTGTGTGTGTGTGTGTGTGTGTGCATGTGTGTGTATGTGAGTGTCATCTTTTGTTCTTGTATAGCTGTGTGATTTGTGGTATAATAACAATAATACAACACTATGGAGTGAAAATGATAATATTAGAGGAAACATGAAGAAAATTACTCCAAATGCAAGGAGCTCGGGTGGAATTGTGTCCCCATAGTGGTTAAAGCATATGGTGCATCTTTGTCACTTCTGGCCTCTAGCCATGTGACTAGCTTCAACAGGGTAAGGCTGTGGTCCTGGCCAACCTATATGGCAGGATGAATCTAATAGCCATGCAATGCTGCAGCCATCCTCTCCAGTTGTTTTGTCCCTGACTATTAGCTTTTCTCAGGTTTGTAACAATAGTACATGTATTCTCCAGTGTTGTCAATGATCATAGAGTAATAATAGACTATATTATGTAATAATAGACTATATTATGTAATAATAGACTATATTATGTAATAATAGACTATAATAAGTAATAATAGACTATATTATGTAATAATAGACTATATTATGTAATAATAGACTATATTATGTAATAATAAAAAATAATTATTCATTTTGCATGCAAGTGAACATAAACACATCGCATACACTAATACTATTGTAAATAACAACACACAAATACAATGTATCAGTACAAATGCATAAACTAGCATAATACTAAAATTAACATGTATACTCATGCTCACCCACAAAATAAACAGTCATCTAACCATCAAAAGGAACTTATATTATGCATTTTTCACCTGTGATTCCTGCAATCAATGTATTACAGATATCAATGAATGTCTACCAAATGGAGGATTGGGCCTATGTGCTCAAATATGTACCAACACACCTGGGTCATTCTTTTGTAGTTGCAATCCTGGGTACTCCCTGAATGGATATGCTTGTAATGGTAAGAAACCAACCATTAATTATGTGCTGCTCCGCTTATTAATGTAAGATTGTGTACATGTACGTATTCATGTTATGATAACAGTATTATATTGTGCCAGAGCTACATGTATCATGGCAAGGTATCTTCTCCCTTCATGGCTTTGTGTGTGCATGTGTTGTCAGTAGTGAATTGTAATTGTACCATGATTTTCGTATAATAATAATGATTAATCATGTTGATAATTGTTATGTATTCTGTATGTATTGCATTAAAAAATATATTATGAATTTAACTATCTTCACCTGTGATTGCTAAACCAATTTGCATGCATTCAATGGATGCCTACATATACCAAATGGAGGAATGGGCCCATGCATGTGCTCATATATGTACCAACACACCTGGGTCATTCTTTTGTAGTAGCAATGATATGCTTATAACCAACCACTTAATTAAATGATGCAAAGTATATTGATGAGACCCACCATACAGAAACAGAACCTGGTAGCATGATATCATAATACATGTACATGGATGCTTAAATAGCTGTATATTGACTCTCTAGTCATTGTGGCCGTGGCTTATTTCATGAGAGTTATTATAGCCCTATAGGAACAAATAACTCCTGTATCACCTGCATTCATTCATTCTGTAGCTGACTGCATGTGACCTAGAAGAATTTAACTTTATAGGCTTACATGTGTGTATTTGACTTACCGGTTGTTCTAAATCTTTAACTAATTGAGTTACATGTAGTGCTTGGTTAATTTTTAAGCCTTTTAAAATCATGTCTTAACTCTTTTAAAAGTCTAGTCGTGATTTGTCACTGTTACAACATTCTAAGAACCGTTTAGCAAGTGCATTGAGGATGACCAGAGAGTAATGATTAGTTTTCTGGGGGCTAAGCATTCATATACATGTAATTAATGATGTAAGCCGGTTTTTGTAAGAATGATTGAGCAATTGCTTGAACGTGCAGATATTAACGAATGCCTACCTAATGGAGGAAAGGGACCTTGTCCTCAAGTATGCGTCAACACTCCTGGATCGTTCTACTGCACCTGCTACCCATGCGTGAACGGGCTGTGCATCAATGCATCGTGCTGGTGTGTGTCAACTTACACAGGAGGTAATTGCAGCCAGCCAGGTGAGATGCTGTATGATTCTATCTTTGTCGTCATTCATATATGGGTCCCAAAATAGAATTTTCTGGTTTTGACACAAACCCATGCTTGAATGGTGGCTATTGTAATACAACGGAAGGGGCTCAACAATGTACATGTGTATGTCCGTCGAATACGAATGGATTGTATTGCGAAAACAGTACGTTTACAGTACAGATATGTAAGCCTGCTAATACACTATTATACAGTGTAATCTACGTCTCCACATAGCCGAGGGGTCTTGCACATTAAGCACAGCGGCCGCCTCAGCACTGTCAACTATGATCAATAGACGTCGCAATTTGGGGACAAGTGTGAACGTTCCAGCACAAAGCTGTGCCGAGATAAGGAGTGTGAGAAGTGATGTCACTACGGGAGTGTACTGGACCTTGAATGCAAGCGGATTAACTCAACTGACATTTTGCCAGTATTAAACTCATTGCAAAACTGGCATCTTGGTTTGTGATTGTGTTTAGGGACCATATACATGTAGAAACATTGCTTTGAATACATCTATAAATACAATTAAAGAATTTTTTGGCCTATGATACATTTAGTCATGAACTGATACAATTTGCAATGCTACATGTACACTTCGGACGTAACAAAATGTGGTATGATCCATGTCATATTTTCACTAAAAAAAGTCAAGTGAGCTTCAATTCACAATCATGAAAATTCACAATCATGAAAATGCATCTTCTCTTGTTTCAGTAACATTTTTTGAAGTTGTGAGATCAAAGTTCGGGTATGCTATTGCCCTGGAAGAGATTGGAACAAGAGTATGGATATTGTAAAGCAGTCACACGAACAAAAGAGAAGTAATGTTTTGTGTTTACAATGTCAAGATGTCACATCAATATCAGGGATTCCCTATACAGAGTCTTCTGCAGAAAGTGACGTTTGTGAACAATTTAACATTTAACAAAAGCTAAATATTTGTCAGCACTCTGTACACTTCTTAACAGGCAACTCCCCATACTTTCATGTATAGCAAAGTTATACTCTGTTTGGGATGTACATGCAGATTAGTTTAAAATTAATTACATTGACACATTCTAATTGAGCCAAAGCATTGTCCTGTGTGCTGTCACCTCATGATGCACACCTTTTCAACTCATGAAATCAGTGCTTCTGTGGAAACATTTTTCTGACTAGGCAAATACTCTTTTGTAAGCTTGACCAAAGGTTCAGCTATCCTGGAATGGTTATGCACAGACCTGCACTGCTGGATAACAAAGCACATGGCCAGCTGACACCCTCATTCGGATTTGGGCAAACAAACAGCTCTAGATTTGACTGTCACATCTACACTACACATAATTCTAGATTGAATTGTGCACGCGTGTGTTTAAGCAATACCAGTTATTATATGTACATGTATTTTAGTGTCATGTATGTGCTTCCATGACAAAACACAAACATCAAGCAATGTTACTATTTGAGGTTGCCATAGCCTGGAGTGCCACCTCTGGTGTTAGCCTCCAGCACTACTGGTTCTTTTAGCACATTATGGAACACTATTAAGGCCAGATCCCTTTACTTCATTGTGGTGCAGGGTGAGGTTAATCTTGAGCATTTCTTTTTTCAGTCAAAGGCATTCTCAAGATTAAATACAGCACCACATCCATCACAGGTTGCAGGCATGTTAAGTTAAAGTCTCCGATGTATCATTGACAGTGCATCACAGAATTTTGTTGCAGACAAATCAAAATGGTGTGAAAGCAGTGGCAATCTTAGCCATGCAGAAATTTTAACATCAGTCGAATGTTGTAATGCTCATGTTTTCTTTGCCAAAAATAGCTTATTTTCTGGTCTGGTCATGATGTTTACATCCATGATATTGCATCAGAACGTTTCTTGTTGTGGTCCAGCATGGAAAAAGACTCCTTTCCTTTGTTTGCGTCAACAATTAAGTTCATCCCTGTTCTTAATGTTTTATAAGCACCATCAGAAGAGCTGTTTGAATTGGATTGCATACTCTCTCATACCACCCATTCGAACATGGAGTGTGCAAAAAATGCTGAGCAAAAAGACTGCATCCCAAATAGGAGCAAAATCAGCACCACAATCAGGCACTACCCTTTGCAGATATTCCCGGGATATGGGTAAAATTGGCCTGGCATTCTGCCTCATGAGGTGACTGTACATGGTTGACATAACATCATTTTAAGAGGTCAATATAGCTTGTGGCTACTTTTTTGCTGGGACAGGGTTGAAAATACATTGATAGTTTCATTTCCCCCATCCCCCCCAAACAACACTTCTAAAACCAGAGGGATAACCATCCTCTAAGGGCACATGCCTCATCATTTCTATTGGGCTAGGACTCTTCTCCCATCTCTGCTGCATGACCAAACTCCTTGTGCAAATTGCAAATTTAGTGTATTGACGATCTTTATGTCCAATGCAGCCTGCTTAGCTGCTGGAGGTGTTAGCTCAATTACTGCAGTGCAGTGAAGAACATTATTGGCATACTAACTACATGAGCCCGACATTGGTGCAGGAGGTGTTGACCGTGCTAGGTGGGCCAGCTTACAAAAACGAACACATGACCGCAGTATTTATAGATGAAATGCATATCAATGTTCTTTTGGATTTGATGTATTGAGCACAATACTAAGCACTCCCTATGGGGGCACCTAGCAATTCAAAGTGAAAACAGGCTGAGCTTGGAAGGTCAGATGGGAGCATGGAGAGTTCATGGGGTAAGTGGAGACCAGAAGTGTCACTGTTGGTTTGCAAAATATTCAGAGCTGCATCACTTGGTCCAGCCAGAGCCCCATAATCCAGATACCAGCAGTTCAGCACCATTTCTTTGTGCTAGGGTCAGCAGAGATTTTGTGAGTGGTCCCATTGTTGGACACCTGTTGCTGATATCAAGGTCCAGGCTTTGTTAGAGTTAAAATTACTTACTTTAGCAGTTGGGCGCAAAGTGAACAAAAAGAATGAGAGTTAAAAAAATTTGTTTTTGTTCCTTTTTAATTCTGGTCATTCAAATTATTTATATTTGAAGCACATGGGGAAAGACAAATGTTTCTAAAGCTGTCATAAGCCTGCAGTTGTGGCAGCCATTTATGGCATTCTAAATATTACTTTAGTCAGGTCCTTCGACAGAGTCATCCTGGCAAGGAAATTCCTTCCCTCATGATATTTGTGTGTATGCGTGGTGTAGTTATTCTTTGTTCTTGTAAAGCCGAGTTATTTGTGGTACATGTGCATGTACAATAAAATAGTACAATAATACAACTATTTAGTAGATTATAAATAATTGCATTAGAAGAAACACAAAGAAAATGATGCCAAATGCTATGATGCCAAATGCTATGATGGAATTGTATCCCCATATTGGTTAAAGCATATGGTGCTTGGGGGACAGAAGTAATGGAGTCTTTGTAACCTCTGGCTTAATGTCTCCTTCTGGCTCCAACAGGGCCAAGGCTGTGGTCCTAGCTGACCTATATGACCTGCTGCCGTTTGATACAATACTACATGTATTATCCAGTGTTGTCAACTATATACACAGATATTAGAGCAATACTCTATATAATAATAATTATTATTATAATAATTATAATGTTATAATGATATATATAAATACATGCTAAACAATATAGAACTAATTACACATGACAAACTACAACCTAACTAGACTGTGTTAAGCTGTAGGTTATGATGTATACGTCAACTGTCTAAAAAGAGCTCTGATACTTTAGCACGGGGTCCTGCCCTTGCAAGAAATGCTCTGGCATTCTAGCGCACAAGGGATAGATAGATTTCAAACAAAGAATACATACAATACATACATAATTAAATATAGAATTGATTATACCACAAAAAAATATTTAGATGTGAAATATTAATAAAAGGACTAACTATTCTACTATATAGGGAAGTCCTATCCCATCAGCCATGAACAAAGCACTCTTCCATCTAATACGAAAGCCCAGGAGACACAAATCAGTGGCTCAAACGACAAACTGGCCCGCAGCCATCCCATCATTTCTCCATATGACTTTTCCCCATTTCATACATATGTGCTCAGAGAGGTGTTTAAGATGGTTGGTTGCTTCACATCCCAAGGCACCATCAACTGAAATCACAAATGGTGTAAATGAGGCTCGTCTAGCAATAGCTGCATTGTTGTATTTTTTTCTTCTTTTCTGCTTCAGCTGATAACAGGACTGCTGCTACACTTCTTTGAACATGAGAGGGTGCATCTGTGTCTACCATACGTACATCACAAAGTGCTTGAGCCTGAGGATATAAAACTAAAACAATGCAACAAAACTTATGAAAAAAAACTTCACATCTTAAATGTCCATCTTCATTGTCCACAACATAGAAACTGCGTTGCCTCATTGGATGGCAACTGATAGTCTCTGGGTAAGGTATGCAAATGTGTTAGCCTCACCAGACACCTGCCTCAACCGAAGGCCCAACTCTTTAAGGAACTTAGTTGACCTTGGTCCAAACACTCTAGTTGTCTCTATTGCCACTGGAGTGAAAACGTGGCATGAGTCAAGGTGTTTATATTTTTGTGTCTTTTCAAGTTTGCTTCACGAGCAACTGCTCCAACTTGCTTTGCAGCAATTGCAGAGTAAGATGGTGCAAAAGAATCTGTACATGCATCCCACACTAGAATTATACATGCAGGTTCGTGGAGTAAAGTTCTTTTGGGGTCTATTTGCTTCTCTTTTTAATAACTTAAGTATGTATCTTGTGACCAAACTGTATTGGCATAGAAAGTTAAAGGACTATAGTTCTGATACTGACTAGGATTTTGGTGACTGAGTATGAAAATCCTGGTCCTGACCTTGATGACCATACTGCTCTGAAGTGGGGAAGAGAACACTACATCAGATATTTCCCACATAGTCTTCTGAAGAAAAAAGCAGACAGATACCATGTGTGCAACACATGTAAGCTTAATAAATTTTGCTCCATCACCCATCACAAATGAAGCTAGCCGGCCAATCGCCATTTACAGGAACATCTATTAGACAAGTGGTGAAGAAGATGAATGTACTGGTACATGTACTTGAAGCATGCATGCAGGAATTTGTATCATTTACCTACAGCCACTAATATGACGGATTTTAACTGGAAGTCATGCATTGCAATTTTCCAAATAACATCCCAAGTATCAAAGCATTGAGTAAAGAAAATATATACATGCCTCTGCATGGAAAAATGCAGGGATATGGAGTGTGATATTATACTTTTTTGTGCTATAGTAGATGTACATGTACACCTCCCTGATATGTACAAGAGATAGAGCTCTAAAACTTGTAGCAGTTCAGGATGATGTGGGAAAACAGGCTTCAATGAACCTTTCCCGACTAAGTAAATTTATCATTTGGTCAGAAGTAAGTGATTAAAAAAGTATTTATTTTCTTTTTAAAAGGTGATTTCTCGTTCACTATGTATATAGTCACAGCTGTTATTATGGATACATATGCAATAACCTAGCTGGAATGAGGCAAAACGTGCTATTTGAATAAAAAACTACCCAATTAGTTTTTATGTACACATTTTGATTTACATATGGAATGTCATGCATGATGTCATAATTTATCGTATAATTAAACTATACTTACATGTACATTGGAAAAAACCTTTTTGGGTTTAATAATTTTTGGGTTAATGCGTCTATATATATATACTTCCATGCAGTATGAATTCGTAAGGTTCCCACCAAGTCAAAAATAAAACAGTAACTCTATGGAAAGTGTCCCCCCGGACAATATACCCTAGGTTATATGAAGGCCTATATGAATAATTAGCTCAATGATTGGGTTTATGTACTATTTACTTATATTACCAACCTATAACCTAACCCTAAACCTAACCTAAGGTCCTAAGCACAGCAGCTTCGCTTGCAACGCACGCTAACCAATATGAGTTGCCAAGACAGTGAATAAAAAAACATGGGATTAGAACCTACACGTGGCACCATGACATGTACATCACAGCCAGCCACATTACAGACGCCCCACAATACCAATCGAAATCCTTAGCATCATATTATAGTAATATACAGGTATATTACCATACATACGTTACTTGTGCGTAATGATGTTATATTGTGTCCACCTCCCCCCTCCTCCCCCTCCCCCTTTGACTGGTATAACTGCAGCGCGCTATGCATTTTATATGAACGTGCGAACGTGCTCAACTACAGCTATAGTATGTGTATATCGCCTATGTACCAAGCACGCACTTTTATGGTTTGCAATTTTTCTTAGCTATCGACTGAACCATATTCGGCACATTTTGTTGAAAGAGTACAAATCATCTGGTTTGTCTATTCAATGCGTAGTTGTTCCCTGAACTCCCAGACTGATAGTACAGCCTACCCACTTTCGTCTTGCAACTGTGATTTGGCGCTATGAGGATAGGTGTGAAAGAGCTGACCCTGGCTACCGCATTTCTGCTACTGAACCGTTTCATTTCAACGACGCAAGCGTGTGAGTTACGCACTATAAATAGCATACCTTTTGTATGCACGTATGTTAGGGAATGAGTGTACTCCGGTTAAAAACATGCACCTGGCCTGCAGCTTGCGTATACATGTATAAAAGCGTGTACCCTTTTACAGTACCAGCTCGCAACATTTGGAAAAGCTGTTGATGTTCATAGCGCAACCATACCAGTAAAATTTAGACCCTAGTCGCACATTCCCATTGCAAGTACGTATACTAAATCGTGGCCGTACGGCTAATCATAATCAGAAGTTTATCAATTATTGGCTAGCACTTATGGAGACAACAGCACAATAAAATACGAACATTATCATGGCATGCAGGGTATGCCTAAGAACATGAGAAATAGATGCTATTCGGGTTGTAATAAATTTGGTAGCTGTGACAATCTGGAATGGGAATTGAATAACTGGAAGAGCAATGTATATGTTTATTAACACTCTGCTCACTTCAGGCCAAACTATGAGTCAGTTCATTTGCTACGTTGTACGAATAACTTGAATGTTGCTTTAGACTCATTTGTGCTGCGCACGAGTCTACTTCAGGTTACTTTACTTTTATCAGCTATAGCTGTGCTTCCTCCAACCATGATCTTTGGATGTATAGTCCAGACGAATTTGTAACTAAGCATGCATGCATGCATCAGGTTCGAATTTCCACAAAGTCCGGCGAAAACAAAACATTAACTCTACTTCCGTTGTTTGCATTTCAAGGTGTACATACATGTACTGTAGTCTATGCATGTCTCTAAGAAAAGTAATGTGCTGCGTTTACATAGCTTTGGCCCGCAACAATCAATAGAGCCTTCTCAAAGCTGAAAAGGCTTCTCTTGAACAATAAATTAATGTTCCCCCTTTAACTCTTTGGCAAGTGTGCATGCCGTGCAGTACACATATATGCATGTAATTATCTATGCCACCACTAATGTCCTGGATCTTTCAAGTCATGTGTTGATCACAACTCCGTGCAAAAGATGCAACCAAATACGTACATTGTTGGTTACTATACAAAGTGCCTAGAGTTTCCGCTCAGTCCCGTGCACAACTGACCATGCTATAAAGAACTCCATTATTCGCATGACTTCTCTAATGGTGTATGTACATGTTAATTACTTGGAAGAGGAACCTGTAACCCACATGCATCAACAGCCACGTTTGACAGATACAACAGGCAGTTCTAATTCAACAAAGGTAACCAAGCCAAAGAGTACAATATAAAGAGCTGCCACGGCACGGCATGTACGAAGAAGGAGGCCTAGCCGCCTAGGCTACTAAGATTACCCGATACTACTAACCGAGAAGGATCTAAGCGTTGTGCATTGCAACAAATACACAAAGCCATGTATTGAACCCTCCTGGCGGAGAATTTTTTTTTTTGTGTGGGGGGGGGGGGGGGGGGGGGGGGGGGAACAAGTAAATCTAAAACGTCTCTGTCGAGAAAGTGATTCGTGGTATGTACAGTAGGATAGGTGGTGCAAAAAGCAAGGAAACAACCTTGGTACAGTATGTTAAAGTGAGGTTTGGCAGGATCCTGCAACTGTAATAGGCTTCTTCATTGGTAAATTCAGGACTGTGAGTTGTAGGATCCTACCAAACCTCACTTTAACATACTGTACCTTGTTTCCTTGCTATTTGCGCCACCAATCCTACATGATCACTTTCTCGACAGAAAAGTTTAAACTGCATGCCTGATCACATCTAGAATGTTCCACATTATATGATATATCCTGGTACATATTGTTGCAACTATCAACAATTTTTATGGAGGTGAAGGGGGACGTTAATTGTGCGTTGCATGGCAACAGCAAATTCATTAAAACGCGTGTGTGACGTCATTTGCAAATCTGCTAGGCAACCGTGAATTTGCTACGATAATCAATTGCACCTGCTTGAATTACTTCACGGCACTTAATCACCAGCTAGCAATTCTACATCATATTTGTATGAAAAGATACATTTGGAATTAAAATGCTACAATTTGATGCTAATTTTATCTTCGTACAACGTTCAGTCCTGTCGTGAGTTACACATGATGAAAGCAATGAGGAGGAGGAGGAGGAGAAGGAGGAGGAGGAGAAGGAGGAGGAGGAGAAGGAGCAGGAGGAGGAGGAGGAGAAGGAGGAGGAGGAGGAGGAGGAGGAGGAGGAGGAGGAGGAGGAGGAGGAGGAGGAGAGGAAGAGAAGGAGGAGAGGAAGAGAAAGAGGAGAGGAAGAGGAGGAGAGGAAGAGAAGGAGGAGAGGAAGAGGAGGAGTAGAAGAAGGAAGAGGAATAGGAGGAGCAGGAGGAGGAGGCGTAGGAGGAGAAAACTTTAAAGGGCGGAATTTTGGTGCCGACTTGTCACTCCACGAAAACGGCTGTGTTTAGCGAAGCTCATGTAATATGTGCATATCTGTCATGATTTTGAATGATTATATGTAGGTACTTTAATTAAGATTATTTTCAAATGCAGCGATTTAATATCAAAAGAAAGAGGAAAATAAGCACATTAAGCAGATACCTTATTTGTATGTATAGGTGAAGTTGCGGCATTTCAAATACTACTGGTTTGACGTTTCTTAATTACTACAGCTATATTTCAAAACAAAAGGGTATCAAGCCAAACATTACTATCATATATAGTACACATTTATAATGACTGAAATGTAGCAGGTTTTTTGATCTTTAGATCACCATGTCATTGTAATGTCTCCTCCTTCTTCCGCCGTTTCCAATATGTAACTGTAACTTCTGGTGTTGTTTACTTTTTGAACTAGTATTTTACATTCATAACATGACCTTTATACATTCCATTCTGCTAGTTAACAAACCACAAGTGTTCACAGTAGAGTCCATTCATTTTCAGGGTCTGTTACAGGTAATGTAGGTGTGACTGTAAAGGTCCCCCTGAACTTGGAGGCAGACCTTTACCTATATGGCGGTTAGACATCCCACACGATCTGAAAATGGATTTTTCCTTTTTATCATGAAAACAGTTTTATAGCATGCATGCATGTACTTGTGATATGAACAAATGTCGCACCATCCTCTTGGTCCCTCTTGGCACAAGGAGTTGACCACACCTTTCCTGTTATTTTGTTATGCTTGTTTCTTCCTAGTTTTTTTTAATTCATAAATTATGCTGCAATGGCACATGCCACCAATGAATATGTTTAAGATAGGCCTACTATTAGGAAAAAGGTTATGATTGGACCTCAGTCTAGGAGGATTTGTTACTGTAGCGGGATACTCCTGTACATGTATCTTGATTATGGCATAACATTTAAGTCACTGTCTGTATGGATAGCTAGCTGTCTCAATAATTGTTTTTTGCTTCGAAGATATCAATATTTTTGACAGTATTTGCACAAATACTTGCCAGGTAGAACAAAAAACCACATCGCTTATATTCTAGCACCACGTATTAAAGAAGCTAAGCATTACCTTCCATCCAGTGAAAAGACAGTGAAGTTGGAATTATTATTTTTGCTTTTGCCACTTCACTTTGCAATATCACATGTCCCATGCACAGCCACACAGAAATCCATGTGTGGGAACCCACCTGTTGGTTCATGTGTATTTCCTTGAAGGATGAAATAAATATCTGTTGTGCATGCTTCAGTGTACTTTCATATTGTATGCAAATGCCAACTGCTGCTGCCTGAGATAAATGGCTCTGAACGTGCTGCTTGCAGGCATTTCATTGAAATGTGAGCCTTACAGATCTAGCAATAAGCTGCTTTAAATTTGCACCTAAATTAACTACACTGTGCCCCCAAACGGCAGTAAACATATATCTAGTACGCTTGTACTGTTTTGGTCAGACTAGATCACATTCATGCATGCATGCATCTTCGATTCATAAACTGATAATCAGTAGTATACGCGCGCAGAGTCGCAGACATACCCATCTCATTATTCACTATAATAAACTTTTCAAATGCATAGGACATCCTATCGTAGGCACCAATGTCCCCCCTGGGGGGACACTGGTGCCCAGGGTAGGACATTTATGCCTAAATGTCCCCTGCGGTAGGCACTGCGGAATTTAAAAAGAAATGCTCAAAAGATTATAATATTATTATCGTTAGAAAGAGCAAAGAAAGCTGCGTTTATCAGTACTTTATGCGTCACCATAGCATATTTAGTACCGGAGATATGTAGCGCCAAAGTGACAACTTTTTTAGTACAGCGGTCAATGCGTAATCGCTATAAAAACTGTGACGGTTGAGGAACAATAAAGCATAACCTTGCCATTCCGTAAGATATTAATTCCAAACATTGCATATAAGTGGTTCTGACTTTGTTAAGACTTTTAGAAGGTTTTTAACTAAAATTCATCACATGTATATTTTCAAATTGTGAAGAAAAAAACTGGCTAGCATGCATACATATGAGCACAATATCATTTAGCATTGAATAATATTATTTTGATTGGCCACAAACACTAACTTACCAATTAAATAGTCCATGAGCATGTCAATGACCCATCCATCATTCAATATTTTACTTTTAGTTTTGGTAACTTGTATGCTTTATGAGTTATCTGCCCATCGTATAGTACGTTGGTGAAATTTACATGCACCTAGCAGAGAAGTTAAATTAGCAAATACTAGCTCTGGAAATGAAGGTTTGCCGCTCCTGTGGAATTGTCGTAGTATATATACATATATTTTGCAAGACGTATAGTCATCTTATGAGGCTATAAACATGTAACTATAATCATTCACAGAAACCATAGTAGAACGTATTTTAATGGTGGTATACTATGTATAAAGGCCCTCATCTGGCTGACTATTGTACTCGTTGCAGTACCAGTGCAGCTACGGCTGTTCGGTGTTCGGTTGACATCAACATTGTTGATTATATATATTCTTATATTGCTGTCTATGTCATAAGCGTCAGCTGAAATTTTGTTTAACGAGTTCTACAAGCACCATGCTTTTGCCTCCTCTCTGAGATCTTCGGTTCCGCTAATAGACCCGTCATATCACGCGCTTTCGGATTAGGCTCGTGGCTCTTGTTCCAGAATGGTTCATCTGGGATGCCAAGCATTGGTTCTGATTTCTGAAAAGAACCTGTGGTGTTTGACGCGGATAACTGGCTATCTGTAGTACGCACACCCTCAGTGACGTCTCGTAATCAAATACATTTACTGAAGAATCCTAACAATTTCTTAAATTTTAAGCTTCTGCCTTTATAGCAGTGTTTAGTATGGTTTGCAAATGTCCAATACATTATTATAAATTATATGGTTACTTAGGGACCTCTGAATAGTATGACATGATTTTCATCTCTTAAGTCGAATTAATTTGGCCGTACTGATGCTAAACAGCACTCATATCGAAAACCTTATAAAAACAATCCTAACTTTACAACGAATTAGAGTTAAGAGTTCAAACATTCCATATATAAAGCTACTATAATGAGCTATCCGGCAAAACAAAAAAGAACTCTTAAGTCGAACTATTTGTTGAGTTGTAAGCCAAAAACCTTAACCTAATGATACCTTAATGTTTTGACCCTGAAAATTCAGTGTCAGATAGGAATTCCGACATTTTTAGTGATCCAAACCCAAAAGTTATGATCTAAGTTATAAAAAATGATGCTTCTGTAGATCCTGGTGTATAGTACCATTTGATGTTACGGTCCATAGATGTTCAGTAACTGGCGCATCGTAGAAGGTACCCTGCGCTTCGTCAAATCTTTATGAAACTTCGTAGAAAGATAGAAGGATGAATTATCTAGAGGGGAGAGTACTTACCGTGGAGGGGACGCAGCATTTTGGAGTCGAAAATTGTGGCTAGAAAACTATATTCGATTTGAACAACACTTAATAAATACGGTGCGTGTTTTAAAACTTAAAAACTAGTCTGGTCTATTGCTCACGCATTTGGCAGTCGTTCTGAATGCATAGTAAGCCACAATGAAGCACAATGAAGCTACCAGATAAAATGGTGTCAATAAATATTTTTAAAATCGCAAACAGAAAAATTTTCTTCTGACGTCTAGGATTTTACGGTCTAAAATCAAGAGTTCCGCAGTGCCTACCTGCGGACAAATATGCCTACTGTAGGCACATAGGCGTACGCAGCCTTCGGGAAAGGGGGGGTTGAAATTTTATACAAGGTGACCTTACGTCACGCAAAATTATGGGTTACGCGATTCGGCCGATTCAACAAGCGGGGGGGGGGGGGGGGGGGGGGGGGGGGGGGTGCTGTCCGCCTTCGGCCAATATCAAGGCCAATATCAACAAATAGTTAAAACTGGTGACCTCATTTTAAAAAAAGGTGACCTCATTTTGGGGAGGGAGGGGGGGGGGGGGGGTCGTTCGAACCCATCGACCCCCCCCTGCGTACGCCCATGAGGCATAATTGTCAGGGGGAAAATGGTGCCTAGCCCTAGGAACGAGTGTCCGGGGGACAGTGGTGCCTAGCCATAGGATTAGTTGTCCGGGGAATATTTTGCGGGGGGGGGGGGGGGGGCGGGGGAATAATGCCTACGAACTTGCTCACATAGAGGCAGCATGGTATTACCGGCTTGTAAAATACTTGTGTCGTTTTTTTGTCCTGAAGATCACAAAGACCTTGCGATCACCCACTGTTCTTCGAACTGTATCAGAATATATAGTGATCTTCGCCGGCCGCCTCTGAGAACGTACGTCACAGAATGCTAATGACGTTATCAATGGGCAGTCCCTCCTCTGTAATTGAACATTTTTATATACGATTCTCCTGTTGTCAAACACACTATTGCCTGAGAACACTTTTCTCTAGCGCCATCTCCAGTTGCATGTATGTACAGTATTGTCAAGCTCCCTCAAACGGCATGCACCTACCTATCCGGTCAAATATTGTCAAATCCCCTACTAATCCCGGCATCGTACGGGGTGACGTTGATAAGTGCATTACTATAGGCTTGTACAACTGATTATAATTATATGCATGCACGCGGTATAGTGCTTTAACTATATGATTGCATTATTTTTCTCTACAGTTCAGCCATGTGGAGTTTTGTATGATTACGATGAGAACATACTAATCTCCAATGGTTTTCTGAAGTGCTTTGACCAGCCATACTCATGGCCTACCACCTCAAGTGATTTGGCAGGTTGCATGGCTTATGAATTTGTCTTCGTTGGTGCCAAGAGCTCCTCTTCATCATCAACCTTTGCACTTGGAGCATTTGGCACATCTAATGTCTTCACAGTACCATTTTCTACTGATACAGCTTATTATGACTCTGGCGGAGCATACTGGTTCCGCTGTTATCCACAACCTTATAACTGTTTTGGTTTTGCATCTTCCTCTAGAGTAACCCTGCTTGGAGGTGACTATGGTGAAGGAAGTGATGACTGCGCTAGTCGCCTGAGCTGGAATTTGGACCAAAGCACTGGTGGATACCGAGTTGGATGCATTATACAATTATGGTATGATTCAACATGGAGAAAGGTGATATACGGAGGGAATACAGCATATGCATGTGTCGCAGGTAAGAGCAATTTAACACATGTACATGCATGCATGAATTGAAACACAACCCTACGTAGTGGCATCCCTTAACCTATATCATAGGGGCACCATGGGGGAGGGGCTCGGACTAAATGTCGTCATCAAATTAAAGTCTGCAGCCTAATCAGGACTCTCCCGAAAGAGTGGTAATAGCCATATTAGGAAGGGGGCCCATAGGCTATAGATCATGCAATAAATGTCAAAACACGTACATGACATGGCATAAAATTAGATGAGTATTTATGTTAAAGATTGATTGTGCTTTGATTTGTATGAACTATAAAAAAAAAAAATTGTTAGCTGAATTTTTTAAATCATAAATAATAGCCACAAAATGTTAGCTTTACCTACACGTCAGCTTAACAATTCATCCAGTTGCATTATGCTGAATATGGAAGTAGCATTTCCCTGTTGAACAGCAACTGACAGCCTCTGAAACAGAAAGGAAAATTTTCATTGGACACATCCCTTATAAACTATGGCCTTATAAATAAAGAAAAGGATTGTTTTTGGTCAACGAACTCGCAGTGTAAAAAAATACTTACCGACAGAGCATTAAAAATGTTGATCACGGCAAATACAGTATGTGATCTCCACTGTTAAATAAGAAAGAACTGATGATATTGCTTTGATGATGTGATACTTGCATGTTCCATGCATGTATTATCTGCTCAAAATGAAACAATTACTTCATTTACCCTTCCAAATAATGTAAAGTACTATGGACAGGGTCGTCGAAGCCGGGGACAGGCCGACCTGACAGGTCGGAATATACGTGTTATTTATATTTCATTGTTGATTTAATCCTAGTCTACGATTGTACGAAGGGCTTTGAATGTTACTGCAGACAAAGGATTATTAAACAATCTTTGTGGCAGACCCATCTGTGCTGCACACGAATCCACTTCAGGTATTCCACTTTTATCATCCAACCTTGACCCATTAATCCAGACAAATTCCAAACTAAACGAATTCCCACAAAGTCGAAAACAAAGCACTAACCTTATCTCCATTGCTTGGTTGCATATCAAGGTGCGCAGATTCCGTGCCTATAAGCTAAGAAATGTGCTGTATTTGCATGCTGGCAAAGCTTGGTGTAATCACTGCCTATGTCAAGGATAACTCACCTCTTTGTATGCATCTACATCTACTATGACGTAATAAAGACTGAGCAGCAATGACAAAAAGCACCCTCAAAGCTAAAATTTGAACAGTATATTTTACAACGAAGCTTCCTCGTTAACTCTTGGTCAAGTGTGTGAAGTGCATACATATACATATATAAGCATGCATGTGCACATCACGATCGATATATATAATTATCTGTGCAACTATGGATCTTTAATGTCATGTGTTTATCAGAACCCCATGCAAGAGCTGCACTTGCAACCTTATAAGTACATTTTTGGTTACTATGAAGTGAGTTTCTCACTCCCGTGCACAACTGACCATGCTACAGAACTCCATTATTCACATGACTTCTCTAATGCACTAGGTATATGGTAATCACTTGGAACTGTAGGAATCTGTATAACCCACATGCATGGTCAATGAAGCACATCATACTAAAATGGTCCCCCACCCCTTCACCACCATAAAAAGGGTTGCTTTTGTGCAACAATATGTACTATAATAGTATATAATTATGATATGCTATGTGGAACACTTCACACAGAAATCTGATTGTGCCTACATCTCTATATATGTGAAATACATATATAGTAAGCTACTATATATGTATAGATTTGCGTAAAATTAGTTTGAATACCAGAATACTTGCATGCCCAATACTGCCAATAACACACACAATCAGTTGCTAGTGTAATTAAAAAAACTTACCTAACTGAGTTGGGGCAAAACCAGTCAAAACACACATAGAGCCTGGGTTAATTTAATATGAGCATGATGATGCCATACAATTAATTTGCTAGTGCCAATCTACTTCCCCTGCTTCTTGCCTTGTGGGCCGGATCCCAGCCTGTTAGGTCAGGGACTGACCTGCCAAGTCAATGAGCTGAAAATCCAGCCTGGCATGCAGACCTGTCAAGCCGGCCGGGCTGGCCTTCGGGAAACCCAGCTATGGTCCACCATAACCTTAAGGCTTCCGTTGGTATTACAATGACAGGCTATTGATGTTAGCAGTTTTAAGCCACTTTCTGGGGTTCTGCCAGCTTCTTCTCAGGATCTGAACACAGGTCATCTTCCACAATGACTATACTCACCGCCTTGGCTCATAAAAGCAACTTCTTTCCATCCTTCCAATCTTGGCACAAATGCTCCCCCTTTCTCTTTCTCCTCAAAGATAGCAACATACATTTGGGTAGTATATTTAAATCTGGTCCAGGCTTTGATAGAGTTTTCAAAAATCACTTCCTTTAGCAATGGGCCCAAAGTGTATAAAATAATTAGAATGACAAGAAACTTTAATTCATGTCATTTGAATTATTTATATGTAGTAGTTGGGTGAAGAAAATGTTTTCAAGGCTGTCATAAGCCTGTAGTTGTCGCATACATTTATGGCATGCTATATGTTACCTTAGTCAGGTCCATTGCCAGAGTCATCCTGGCAAGGGAACTTCTTTCTTCATGATTTATTTGTTTGTGTATGTGTGTGTGTGTGTGTGTGTGTGTGTTTGTGTGTGTGTTTGTGTAGCATTGATCAGCTTATGCAAGCTGAGTGATTTGTGGTATAATAAAATAGTTTAGACAGACAATAATACAAAACTATACATTGAAAATAATTATATTAGAGGAAGTATGATGGTGGTTGAGGCATATGGTGCTTGGGGGGACAGAATCAATGGATTATTTGTCACTACTGGCCTCTAGCCATGCGACTAGCTCCAACAGGGCTAAGGCTGAGGTCCTAGCTGACCTATATGGTAGGCTGAACCTATAGCCAATACTGTAGCCAATCCTCTCCAGGCATTCTGTTCCTGGCTATGAGGTGTGTAATAATATTACGTGTGTTCCTCAGGGTTATCAACTATATACATAGATATTAGTGTATATATAAATGCTATATGTATTGTTTCCTATAGGTGAAAATATAGACAATGCATACACTAATACTAATAAAACAACAATTTTAACACACAAATTCAATATTTCAGTACAATGCATAAACTAGTATAATACATGTACTAAAAGCAACACAACATTAATGTGCCTAAATTACTCACACACAGAATTAAAAGGTAACTAACCATCAAAAGAACTTATATTATGCATATACTTTGATTGTGTATTATAGATATCAATGAATGCATACCAAATGGAGGATTGGGCCCATGTGCTCAGATATGTACCAACACACCGGGGTCATTCTTTTGTAGTTGCAATCCTGGGCACTCCCTGAATGGATATGCTTGTAATGGTAAGAAATTAAATAAATGTGTACCATGTTTCTGAACTTCAAGTATACACGATGCAAACTGTATTGATGAGACCCGTGACACAGAAAATGAACATGGTAGCATGCTATCATAATACATGGATGCCCAAATAGCTGCATATTAACTCCCTAGTCATTGTGGCTTTGGCTCATTTCGTGGGAGTTATTTGTAGCGTATGATATTGGTCTTCATGTATTAGTGTAGGCTAATGTATACCACCCTGCTTTCATTAATAAGTTTAGCTGACTGCATGCGACCTAGAAGGTTTAACTTTATAGGTTTACATGTGCGTATTTAGCTTTCGAGCCGTTCTAAAGAGTAATTATCAATCATACATGTAGCTGTGCATGCTTGTATAAAGGTACAACTGAGGTAATTTCCTTTAAATTATCCATTGATAGTGAATACAGTTACGGAGGTACATGTACGTGTGAACCGCCACTAGGAGCATATATGTAAGGTCAATTATATTTCACTGCAAAAATTGACATTGTGCATGCAAATGATATATTATCTTCTTTCTAATTACAATTATTAAAACTCTCAGATAGGATTTGTGCCGTATTGTCATTAAAAGCGATAAACCGGTTAGCCAGCAATAAAGCCGCAGCCACCTGCATTGGCTGCAGAAAAGAGGAAGCGGCTTCTGTGCACGTGCTGCAAGTGCTGCATGCTTCTACCGAAAAACTCATTGCTTGCGAGGAATCCGTTGTTTATGAGAAATCCATTCGTAGGCTAGTGTAGCGGAGCAGAACCAGAGGTTGCTTAAGCCATCGGGGGAACATGTATGTGATAGATGTGCATGCCCTTCTTCCTTCGTCCAAAGGACTACGCACCACAGGAGCATGTGAAGAGGCTGAAGAAAGACCTCACCAGGTTGAAGCATGCTGCATCTAGCTGTTATACCAACCCTCTCTTTTGGATGATTGGGAACAAATATTCTTGTGGTCTAATGTTGTTATATCAGTATGTATTTCATCTGGTTGAGGTGGAAAAAGGGGCGTATGGTGGTGGGTACCCCCATTTAGAAATCTGAGGATGGGTGTTTAAGAAATGTTTCTTGCTCCCCCCCCCCCCCCTTTTTATGTCATCCGTTACAGAGATACAGTTGAACAAACTACATGCACGTTTTCGTGCTCGATTCCCGCCAATGATTTGGGCAAATCGCGTCCCGCGCAAATTATGTATGGTAGGCGGTGGTTATATCATTGGCGCGAATCAAGCAAGAAAACGTAATTTGTTCAACTGTATCTCTGTAATGGATGACATAAAAATTAACGAACAGAACAATCCAATAGCTAAGGGACTTCTCTATGTACTAACCGTATGTAGAGGGATTTGAGTATTCCTGCCGAACGTTATGGCGACCCTTGGGGTATCGGAAGTTGGCATGGAGCATGTTCAAGACCCCAAAATGGACTTTACATTAGAGAAAGAATCGTGTAGTATGAAGCGCCGAAAATAGGAAGGTGATATCTTTAACTGTTCGAAAGTTATTGCAATTCAAACATATAATGCCATTTTTATAACATTTTTCTATAATAGATACCTTTTCTCGGACACGATCCCATAATTATATTTATAATTATAATTTTATACTTATAAGCCACAGCCACCCTCTCCAGATGTTTTCTCCCTGTCTATTAGCTTTTCTCAGGTTTGTAATAATGTTACTATATTCTTCAGTATTGTCAATGATACACATGGATATTATAGTAATACTCAATATTATAATTATGATATAATTAATTTTACATGCAGGGGAACATATACACAATGCATACAAGAATACTAAATTGTAAATACCAACAACACATTCATGGACTCAAATGCAATGTATCAGTACAATGCGTAAATTAACAGCAACATAACATAACGTATACTCATGCCAACTTACACACAGAATTAAATAGCCATCTAACCATCAACTTTTTTGGTGCATATGACTGCTGCAATTAATGTACTACAGATATCAATGAATGTCTACCAAATGAAGGATTGGGCCCATGTGCTCAGATATGTACCAACACACCTGGGTCATTCTTTTGTAGTTGCAATCCTGGGTACTCCCTGAATGGATATGCTTGTACTGGTAAGACATCAACCAATAATTATGTGTTGTTCCGTTTAATGTAAGATTGTCCATGTATATATTCATTGTAGAGCATCCTGGCAAGGTATTGTCTTTCTTAATATTCCTGTGTGTGAATTTGTTGTTAGTAGTGCATTGTATCTGTATCACATATTTTTGTATGATAAGAATTTATCATTCATGTTAATGATAATAATGTATTCTAAATGTTTAATTGCATAAATGTATACTATTTTCACCTGTGATTGCTGACACCAATGTGCATGCATTATACAGATATCAATGAATGCCTACCAAATGGAGGATTGGGCCCATGTGCTCAGATATGTACCAACACACCTGGGTCATTCTTTTGTAGTTGCAATCCTGGGTACTCCCTGAATGGATATGCTTGTACTGGTAAGACATCAACCAATAATTATGTGTTGTTCCGTTTAATGTAAGATTGCCATGTATATATTCATTGTAGAGCATCCTGGCAAGGTATTGTCTTTCTTAATATTCCTGTGTGTGAATTTGTTGTTAGTAGTGCATTGTATCTGTATCATGTATTTTCGTATGATAAGAATTTATTATTCATGTTAATGATAATAATGTATTCTAAATGTTTAATTGCATAAATGTATAATATTTTCACCTGTGATTGCTGACACCAATGTGCATGCATTATACAGATATCAATGAATGCCTACCAAATGGAGGATTGGGCCCATGTGCTCAGATATGTACCAACACACCCGGGTCATTCTTTTGTAGTTGCAATCCTGGGTACTCCCTGAATGGATATGCTTGTAATGGTAAGAAAACAACCATTGTTAATTTTAAAATACGCTGCGTGGTTCTGAACTATACCATATTGATGCCATATACCACATGGGTGCTTAATTTGTTTCATATTGACTCCCCGGCTAGTCATATAATGTGCATGACGCTGCATTCATTCCTTCTCTGATAAGTGTAGCTGACTGCATGCGACCTAGAAGAGTTTAACTTACCGCATGTGTATTTGACTTACAGTCATTCTAAAGCGTAATAATCACTCAAGCATGCAGTGCATGCTTGTATAAAGGTACACGGTATTAAGTTCACTCAACCTCTAGGAAAGTTAAATCGTGCAATAATTGAGTTAGTTCGTTTGTATTAAGAGATCTTCTGACTGTTAGCTCCGTCCTATATAGCCGGGTTAATTCTAGCTTCCTGTTCTTATCCTTTTAAAAATCCTGTCTTAACTCTTATAGTCTAGCCGTAATTTCCCCCCGTTACAACGTTCTATAAGAACATTTTAGCAATTGCTTCGAGGATAACAAAATCATACTATAAGTATTAGTTTGTTGTGCGCTATAGCTATATGCATACGAATGATCGAGCAACTGCTTGAACGTGCAGATATTAACGAATGCTTACCTAATGGAGGAAAGGGACCTTGTCCTCAAGTCTGCGTCAACACTCCTGGATCGTTCTACTGCACCTGCTACCCATGCGTGAACGGGCTGTGCATCAATGCATCGTGCTGGTGTGTGTCAACTTACACGGGAGGTAATTGCAGTCAGCCAGGTGAGATGCTGCATGATTCTATCTTTGTCGTCATTGATATATGGGTCCCAAAATAGAATTTTCTGGTTTTGACACAAACCCGTGCTTAAATGGTGGTTATTGCGAGACGGCGGTAGGGACTCAACAATGTACATGTGTATGTCCGTCGAATACGAATGGACTGTATTGCGAAAACAGTACGTTTACAGTACATATGTGTAAGCCTGCTAATACAGTGTAATCTACGTCTCCACATAGCGGAAGGGTCTTGCACATTAAGCGCAGCGGCCGCCTCAGCACTGTCAACTATGATCAATAGACGTCGCAATTTGGGGACAAGTGTGAACGTTCCAGCACAAAGCTGTGCCGAGATAAAGAGCGTGAGAAGTGATGTCACTACGGGAGTGTACTGGACCTTGGATGCAAGCGGATTTACTCAGCTGACGTTTTGCCAGTATTAAACTGCAAAACTGACAACTTGGTCTGTGATTGTGTTTAATTAGTGACAATAGCTTTGATAAACTTAATACCGATTATATACATGTAAAGCATTAAAAGATTTAAATTGTAGAGCAGGCAGCTGGTGTGGGAGGCCAGGGTAGATTGTCCTCCCGGAAAATCTGCACTAGGGCAAAATGTCCACCCGGGCATTCGACACTAGGGCAAACTGTCCCCCTCGGCCCCTCCATGCCCATGGTACAATGTCCCCACTCCCCCCCCCCCCCCCTCCCCCTCCCCCTAGACACCTATCTAGCTATACACTGCTGAATACGTAGGGTAAGACATTTTCCTTCTCCTGGTGTGTATGTCTGATATAAACACATGTAACATTTGCGCATTGCTTGGATGATACTGATAACGCATTTAATTTGAAGCTCGCGTACGTGTCTCGATAATCTGTTTGAGGGATATACGATGCATGGCGACTGAGGACGATGCATGAGTGCAAGCAAATAATTAATATAAATCACTGCTACCTTGAGGGATGTGGGAAAGTAGAAAAAGAGCTTTACGTAGGAAGGCTTCTAGCTACATGGTAATTGAAAAATGGCCTACTATTTCATCATATCGGAAGCCAAAGACGGATAAATGGAAGCAGGTTCCTCGCTGTGGGAAAGAGAGAAGTAGAATTTTGGAAGCGTGTCATACTCTCCCCGAAGGAATATCTTATCATTTGTAGCAGTAGTACATATACACCCATTTTCATGGGGCGAGATAAAACGTGCAAGATTGCCGAGAGATTCTATTGGAAATTCCTGTGGAAAGATGTTTCAGATTTTGTCCAAACTTGTGGGTGGTGTCAGAGAGCAAATGATGTCAAATTTGAAGCAGTACTTCTTCACCTAGTCGTGTAGGTTGGAGTGCATATTATAGTACCATTACCTGAGACTAAGAGTGCATTTCAATCGTTATACATGTATCATTACATGGTGAAAGGGGCCAAAGGCTATGGCACAACCTAATAAATCTGCTGAGCGGGTTTCCCTGTGTTTGTATCAAATCATTTGCAGGTATAGTATGTGTGTAGACTTGCAACTTTACAAAAAAGCATTGTACATACATGCAAGTACATGTGCTAAGTTTTGGGGAGGGAGGGAATAAATTGTACAATGGCACAGTTCAGTTATTTATCCATAACTTTCCATTGTAATGAAAACTGGTAAAATATTTTGGTGTAAATTAAATATCATTTTGAAATTGATCTTAAGACGTAATAGCAATATACAGGAACACAAGAGAAAAAAATGTTATCAATGTGCCTGTACATAATCATATCACGAGATCAATTTATTTTAATTAAGTTTTTATTGAGGGAGAATGATGGATCTTTTTTCAAAAATGGTTATAAATGAATTGCCCATCTCACTGTACTGTGCGCTAATAACCCTTTCTCTTGCATACATAACTTGATGAATTTTTAAGTTGCTAAGCCATGCAGTTCTATCTGTTCCTTTTGATTCTTGATGTACTTTAATACTCTTCCCAACAGGCTATTGCACAATGTACATACATGTAGTTGTTTTTTAAACTTTCAGTTTGTTTTCAAAACAACAGTGCATTAAACCACTCATGTACATAGAGAATGTTTTCCTTCAGCTCATATTTGTCATTTGATTTGCTAACATCGATTTCATTACAAACATCATTTGACATTCTAATAGATGGGAATTGTTCTGTGAAACGGATGGTCCACATTTTAAATGTCCCCAACATACTACTTAACTCCAGAGGGGGTGAGAACAGGTCTAGGACCTACATCTTCCCATTGATATGTGCACATACCATACCACAATTCCACAAACAGGAGGAAGCCTATGTTACAATTGCAGTAAATATTTATTTCATCTTAGACATTATATGAAAATGATGATTTCCTACCTGTTAACATCTTGCTGTCATATAGTGCGGTTGTGAAAGAACCTTTTTTCACACACTACCTGAGGTGTGTGCTCCTATGATCCAAGAATTCTACCATGTTTGCACTCCTGTCAACAATATCTTCATCATGAGATAGAGAAATGTGGTTCCAAACAAGTGTTCAAATGTCCCACCTGTGAACGATACATGAGCATACCAGTGGGAGGAACCAATCTTGTTTCTCAGAATCTCCATTTTGGATTTGGAATAGAGGTAGTTAGGTACTTTTCCAAGATTGTCAGCAACAGTGAGGTGTGTTGGGGGTGAATGAATTGATTCACAAATTTCTGCCGTAGTGTTCTGCTGTACATGTTGTCAGTTTCTATGTCAGCTAACCACAAACGTAGTCACCAACTGTCCAAACACACTGAACCAGGGGGAGGGGGGGGGGGGGGGGGGGGGAAACAAACAGTTGCTGACCACCATGAAGCCAAGAGATCATTACTGCTCTCAGCCTAACCATGAGGACAATAAGATGATCTTTTATTGTGAGACCTGTAACATGCTGGTATGTCTCTACTGCACCACAGTTGTGCACAAGGACCATGGTGTAACTGAACTATCATCTGTTGCAAACACCCACCAAATTGATATCAAAGAGCACTAGGGGATGCAAAAGTGGTTGTGATAAAGCTTAGTGGAGCCAATCTGACAAAGATAATAGAACATGTGGAGATCTCCAAAAGGAATGCTTTCTTGGCCATAAACCAAGCCTTTGAAATACTCCATCAAACATTAGAAGAAAGGAAAAAGGCACTATTATCAGAGGTAGGTCCATAGTGGAGCAGTTATGTATGGAGAGGTGGAGGAATATAGGAATGGTACTTACAGCATCACCCTCACCCCTCAGACTACTGGTCCTCACCATCTGCATGGTCGTCACAATGGATTGTCAAAATATGCAGAACAGCCCTCATGTCCTTGATGTGAGATATAAATGTGGCTATCACATTTATGTAATACCCACCAAGAGATCAAGTTTAGTAGTAAACCATATTGTGTTGCCATCCATGACAATGGAGACATCTGTGTATGGAGCTAAGCTCACTGTATTTATGTGTTCCATCAAACAGGCAACTGAAGAATACCATAGGTAGCTATGGGTGTGGTGATGGTCAGTTGAGATATCCATATGGTATATGCATCAAGGGAGATGTGCTGTATGTAGCTGACAGCGGCAACAATTGTGTACAGATGCTGACATCAAGGGTAGAGTTCCTTCATGGGTTTGGTCAGCAGTGATCAGGTCAGGGACAATTGCATAGTCATTGTTGGCTCAAACAACAGGCAATTTGTTTCTGACTGCCAAGGGTAACCAAAGGATACAAATATTCAATGAAGATGTTGTTTGCTCTCTGACCATACATGGTAAAGGCTCAGAGAGCCATTGTTTTCAGGACCTATGGAGACTTGCCTTAGACCCTCATGAAAACATTCATGTTGCAGTGGATGGTTCAAATGCTATCAATATGTTCACAAAGGAAGGTGTGTATGTAAGAAAATATAGTGAACTGAATTGTTCCTTTGGAATAGCCATTGATGGAAAGGTTACAGTCTTGTCAGTGAGTAGTGTGTACATTGCTATCCGTGGTGCATGCACTGTAATGAAGTACAATTAGGTGTAATGCTGATGAATTATGAGAATATTAAAAGTGTTTTGAAGCACATGATTTAAAGTGATGTATAGCATACATGTATCACTATGTTCATGAATGGTGGATGTATTTGTATAGCAATATTGATTGAATTTATATGCACCATCCCTTACTTTTCCATTGCCATGTAAATAGAGGAGGTCGACAGATGGACTTGAGAACTAAGAGTATATTTTATTAATAACAGTGGGTGTGCATGGGCCAAAAAATACAATTACAATCTTAGTGCATCTAATATAAATGAGCATGCCTAATGCCTTCACATCATACCACTTACAGCTGGTCCCATCATACCACTTACAGCTGGTCACATCATACCCCTTACAGCTGGTCCCATCATACCACTTACAGCTGGTCCCATCATACCACTTACAGCTGGTCCACTTACAGCTGGTCCCATCATACCACTTACAGCTGGTCCACTTACAGCTGGTCCCATCATACCACTTACAGCTGGTCCACTTACAGCTGGTCCCATCATACCATTTACAGCTGGTCCACTTACAGCTGGTCCCATCATACCACTTACAGCTTGTCCTATCAAACCACTTACAGCTGGTCCCATTAAACACTTACAGCTGGTCCCATCATGCCACTTACAGCTGGTCCCACTTATGACCATGCACAATCCTGCCATTCTACATCAACAATCCTCGTCCATTACCGTGAATACTTATGGGCCCCCTTTAGGTGGTAGCTTATTGCATAAACTATCAAATGTATATTATTTATCATCTCAGGTCTTTGCTTGGAGGAGTGTCACACTGTCTCCTTTTTTAGGTTTCTCTCAGAATGCAGTTTACCATAAACATTCACTACACACATGTTCGGTGTAATCTTAGGTGCACATTTATGACCTCTTTAGAGTTACAGCTTCTACCAATTTGAAACAAATAAGAACATGGTATTGTCTTATGTGCTCATGAAGTGGAGGTGAATCAAACTTCATCTATGCATAAAGTTTTAGCTATGAGTATGGTGCATCAGAATATATTGTAATGAATTGTGTGCAATAATCCATTCAAATGTGGTAGAAGCTCCTATTACAAAACTATATATTATATATAATTATAATTATATCTATATATATAGTAATGCAAATATTGATTTCTTAAAATTCCTTGACTTCATGGCATGCAGATAAGCCTTCATCAGTTGTATAATATGTATACATATACATGTAGGATGTATTACATATGCATGTAAGTGTGCCACCTGAAGAACAACCCTAGTGATATAGATTTACATGTAGCTGTGTTGATAAAATCTTTAATTATCACTTGTGCAATCATGGCTCCTTGAATATATGCCATAACACCCACAAGACATGCTCAAAGATACTAAACGTAAGGTCCCAGACTTATTAGTTTGTTTTGTTCAAAACTGATAGAGTGTACACTTTATCCCATTCACTACATGTATGCCATGCATGTATATAAGTTGATGAATGTCTTTGTACACATTTCACGCAAGTCTGACAACTTCTTGCTGCATTTTATACAAAATAGTGTTTCTATGGCAGCAAAATATGTGAACATGATGTTTATTGACAACATTTTTTTCATCCAAAATGTGTTCCTTTTTGTCTATATACATACATGTACATGTACATACATGTGTATATTTTTTATTTTTGACATTTTGTATTGAGTTAGACTTACAGTTCTGCATCAACAAATCCTGAATTTCAGCTTGGACTTACATGTGTCATGGGATAATCAGCACCCCCCAATAATTGGCACCCCTATTCCAAATTTCCTACAGTATTTTTGGCATCCATTAGGATTTTCAGCCATAAAGGGAGAGAAACTACAATAGTAATTTCAGCTACATCACAATTGGAAGCAATGTAGCTACCCAGTTGATGCAACAAAACAAGAAAAGTGCAGCATTCATAAATTAACGATCAAAGCAGTGCATTGTGCAAGACCGACAGCTGTATCAACTATCGAGGACAAGTGAAACATCAATTTTAAGAAGATCGGCGGAAAGTCCAACAGAGATGCACTGAGCTTTATATTAACTTAATCACAAAATGCCAAAACAAGTTTGATGATATGGTTATTACATGGGTCCAGAGGAATACCATGAAGGGAGAGACAGAATGCTTATGATGGTTGCACAAAAGTACATGTATTTCTGGCTAGAATTAACTAAAGGATGTGGAAAATTGGCACATAAACAGAGAAGACTAAGCAGGCATGACAAAGGATAAATATGCTTTGCTAACTGAGGATTGCAGCATATGGAAATCAAATTTTCTTTGGTGTGTAACTTGCTTTACATTATTACAAGAGTTTCATCAAGCACGTGCACGTCTACTTATATGATTCTCAACTCAATAGTCCAGTATTCTGATTCAAGGATGCAGATCCTTGGCATTTGGGTTACAGAGTTGCAGGTGGGGAAGCATTTACATGGCTAAAGCATTAATATTTATGGCATCCGGTATACGTGTATAACTAACTTCAACAATCCTTTTGAAACTGTATTGTGTGCTGTCATGCACCCCTCATGCATAATGTATTACTTCATTCATCTACTCTGTTGTCTTTGTACTGTTAATGCAATGTTCAGAATTATCAGATTCAAATACTGTTACATGTATATAGCAATAATAATTTTCAAATTATGCTGCAAGTTGAACTACGCACGTGGTTGCACTTCACCCTTAGTACATGAAGTTCTGTGAAGTTAATATAATTTCGATTAGTAAATATTTTGAAAATGGATAACCATGCGAGCTTTGATTGATTTATTTAGTATAGAGTTGTCATGTCTGATATCTACTTAAACTATAGATCTACTTTCATATGCCTCCTGCTTGTATTGTCTGTGCATGAAACGCAGCTTATTAAAAAAATGGCTTTGGCTCGTCCCATTTTATGATCATGACTAACTTACTGAATGGCTTTTTAATTTATTTTACAGGGATGCCAAGGATGCCAAGGATGCATTTCCTAGGAAAAATGAAACGGGGATGCCAAGTTTTCGGGGATGCCAATTTTCCTGTGTCAAAATGCCTTCTTTAATCCCTATTGGGTGCAAGGCTTAAGAACTCAACAATTTGTCGTAGTTAAATAAGTACATATGTAGCGAAAGTGATAGTCGTACTAGCATACAATGAATTACATTTACTTTCTTTTAAGGCACGTGAGATTTAGCATACGCCACGCGTGCATTTTCGGAAGGTACATGTAAGTTACCACGCTGCATACTTGATTGTCGTTATTTGGTGTTCGTTTTGGCAATGCCGCATAGATGTGTTTAGATTCGTTGGCAGGTAGCATTAACCACATCTGTATTGGTAAAAAAAAAAAAGAAGTGAATTAAATACTAGCTAAACGAGACAAAGGAACCTAAGCTTAATACAAAGTGAAAATATGTAGCGTTTTGAGTGTGTTATACTTGCGCGTGTATATGTGTGGCATATATGCTAGGTGCGTGACGTAGATGGGTGTGTAGCGTGGGATGGGTGTAGGTGCAGTGAGTGTGTGTATGTAGAGGGAGGTGTTAGTTACTGTGTAGTTTCGTTAGTCGCTAGGTCCACCGGGGAACATATGATAATAAATAAGCATACATGCTCGGAGCGAACGATGGGTACCAGACCGGTGTACAAGTAGGCAATAGCTCTTGCTGAAACCAAAATTTGGAGTTAGAGTTGGGCCTATTCGTAGCCATAGCTGCATAGTCATTAGAGGTGATGTCACGTATCTTGCACTCGTAGGCCTACACCGGTATAATTAAACATGAGAAATAAACGGAACCCATCATACGCGCTCTTCGTTGCGAACCAATGCTGCAGCATGAGAGTGAAACTTGCGAGTGAAAGTTGCATCTTATTTAAAAATTCACACTGCTGAGTGCTCAGGCCATTTACGTCGAATTGTGACCTTAATTAATAAATTATTCTTACCTTGGCGCCTTTAAAATTGGCATTTACAAAAGGTACTTGCGATATGCTAGGGCCTACTAGACACTTGTGTCATTAGTATTTATATTGTAGCAGCACTGTGTATTCAGCTCTTGTAGTACGAATTGGACTGTTCTACTATAGGAAAAATACTGATACGTATTGTATGAATTTTATTTCCCCAGTACTCTCATACATGTGTACTTCGTTTATGGGCACAGTTCATGTAATCATGCAATTGTTGCTGGGCTACCTTGCACATAACGCTATGCTATTATACCATTGGCTATTACTAAAGTGCTATGCTTGTCACAAAGTGAGTACAAGCCAGTTTATTCCACAACGTAGCGGGATAGAATAATGCAAGTTATTTTTCTAGGGATCAGCATGTATTTCTGTATCACCTGTAGGGAAACAGCTTATGTCACTTTGTATTTTTTTGTAAAATTATACTGAGGTAAACTCCATGTAACTTCAAAGTGTCTGTTTTCAAGTCCAGGGACTAAACTAAGCTGATATTGCTATCACATCACATTGTGCACATGTCTGATTACAATTTGAGCTTCATACTCCCAGCAGTGATGGGGATTACATTAGTTATTGATTGTCATAGTTTGTGTCTCTTTATGTGACACAGACACTGTGAGGTTATAGCTTACCTATAATAGTACTATATATAAACATTCATGTAATGTTGTGTAAATAGGATCCAAAAATGTTATTTGTAAATTGTTTATTTGTGTAGATATTGTATAATACAAACCAAGCTTGTCACGAAGAGAGTATGAAACAAAAATATCATGCTGATACTTAGTTGTATGTGATAAAGTAAATGCTGCTTTATATTACATTGTCTCATTTGGGAACATGTGGCACTGGAGGCTGACCTTCAGGCATAGCCATGCACCATTAACATTGAGTCTCAGCATCTCGAAATACAGGGCGTGCCTGTACATGTTTGACACCACTTCCCTATTGCCATGTAGGTGTTGGTGTGAGCTGCTGTGCATGGTAGTGTGTGTATCCATTTATCTACAATAGCCACAAGGATACACTAATGGCAGTGCATACTGTATTTCTACGTTCCTTTGGGAGGCATATTTATTGATTTCCATGTAGGCTTATTCAATCACAGAAAGGAAAAATCAGTAGTTTGAACTGTATCAGAGCCAACATTTGCTTACTATTAGATGCAACTTTATAGCTTGCACTGAAAAAGCACAATGAAAGATAGTTTTTCAAGAATCATGTTGGTGTAAGATTTTTATTTTATATAAGGGCCTTCCAATTAGTCTGAAGCAAAAAAAAAATTGTCAACAAGACAAGGATCTTAAAATCATTGCATCCCTTTGTTCTAAAATCAGGGAGCACTCTATATACATGTAAAGTGTTTCTCAATCAACAAAAAATGTTTATAAATTAACCACAAGCAGTTAATTAACTTGTAATTGTTGTTAGCAGTTCTAACAGCAAAAGAAGACATGCTGGTGAAAATGTATTGATAAAAGTCTCTAAACCCCTGCTCATTTCAATTAAACATTATTAATGTAGGGTGGGTGGTTAGTTGAAAGTTGCAAATTGTATTCAATTAGCTACTTCCGGTTAGAAGTTATTCTAAATTGAAATCTTGTTTTTGCAATGTACTTGATATTGCATCTTGATTTAGTGGTTTGAATTTATAAATAAATTAGTCAAGTTTTTATTAACATTCAATGTTGGATGCCTCTATAATGGTATGCTTTTGATTAGGTGTTATTGGGAAGTATTAATTTGTTGTCATTAAGTTTTATTCTTTAATTTAAATTTTAGTTTTTTAACATCAAAATTTAAGACCGCAGAATGTAGCAATGTTTGTGGTGAAATTGTAAATGCTTTTCCTTGATTGAAAAATACCCTGTATAGCTGCTGCATACACACAGATTTTTACATTATATTTGTATTATATTTGTATGCACACATATATAATCCGCATGTGCATGCATGATGTAATAGGTATGTATGCTACACTTGCACTAGACACAGCACTAAAATCGCCCACCTTATGTTTTAATGAGTACATTGCACTTGTAATATTTTTCATTGGATAAGTACTCACATAATAACATCTTAGAGGCACTACCAAAACATTTATATAACAATGTCGATATGCTTACTATTTAATGTGGTAACAGCATATATTTACATGTATATTGCCAAAAATTTGTATGTTACATTACCTAAGTGTTACAACAGTATAGAGAGATAGGTATACCTGTATTGGTTATATCATGATGGCCTTATTTGTTATTTTCTATACTTTGCAATGTCTCTAGGTTACAAATTTGGTTGCTCCTTATGTTTTTTCAATTTATTTCTTATGTCTTTTTATTTATTCATCCATTGATGTCTCCAAACCACTAACTGATGAGACATTCTAGCACAGATCACCTGACCAATAACACTGCACCTCCTCATATTAGAGAATATAAATTATCATATATATTAACCATGGTTGGGGGAGTAAATATGTTGAATTGAGTGACCACACCCACAACGTATTAGGAAATACTTGATTAAAATTAATGGATTGGTATTCAAGTTTAATTACCATCAAATTTTAATATCTTTAGAAGTAGTATGCAATATTACCTAAGCAATTAATGTTCCTTTAATATGCATGATTTTGCGTATTTTTTTGGGGTTGATTTGGTTGTACTTATCGATTCAATATTTTTACACTTACATTATGTTCTGTGTTCAACATCTTTCATATACAGACGATTCTTAATTGAGTGTTGGCCTACTTGATGAAAGATGGAACTGCAGGGTTTTGAAACAGGTATTTCTCAGCAACCATTTATGTATTTTAAATAAATAAAAACAATGGGAATACATCCATGACAAAACATCATAGCTATACCTGTAGAGCTTTAGATTGAAATCAAAGCCCTGGCATTAGCTCACATTTGTATAAAATAGTGGAGTGCTGTACTGCAATTTTGTTAACATGAGTTAGACAAAGACTATGTTCTCTGTTTTATTTGCACCTAAATTATGTAATATGCAGTAGATGCAAATTTACATACAGCTGGCATAGCCTAATTCATTGTGGTAAATGCTAGATTTCATAAAACACAGACTCTAATGCATAATGTCTATTTGCTTCGGAAAGTGTGCACATGCGTGCATACTTTACCTTATTTAACAATTTGAATCATTACTACCCCACATTAAACTCAGTGGCTGTGAAATTGATATGTGTTATTCCCCAGTGATGTACTTATGTGTAGTAAAATTCTGGTCCTGAAATATACTGCTTATGCTATGATAATGGAGCAGCTTCAGTTACAGTTTTATTACAAAAAATTTGTCACTAAAAGGCACATATCAAAGTTAGTGGACAGCAAATGAAAAGTGGGTAGTAAGTTCATAAATAAGTTTTACTATTCCAATGCAATGTAAAGAAATTGACTGTATTTCTCTAGCAGTGTCTGGGGCATGGCTTTTTAGATTGTGTACAGGTGTGCACACTGTAAAATGCACCACACCCATAATATATTTTGTGTACTTTAAAAATGTTCCTGATAGAGGACAGTAAGTACTATTACTTGTATATGAAATCAATCTAATAAGTTCATTTATATTTTTTCTGTTGAGTTTGACAATACAGTGTGTACACTTGTGCACACTTTAATACCGCACATGGCATCATGGTTACAGACTTAATTGTTACTACTATTAGCTCAAGCATTGAATGGCATAACATGTACATAATATAGCCCTTAAAGATGCAGTATTCCCCCATTGAAACACTGAATGAGACTCCTTTTCTTTGCACATGCTAGCTGGCCTTTTGTTGTCATCAAACAGGAAATACTTACCCTCATTCACATGTACAAGACAGAAAGAACTGCTTGCTCTGTCCTCTCAATGGCTCCTATTTATGTCCTATTGCTTGTATACCTGTTTGCAGTCCCTGGCTGACTGCCCTGCCACGTTCTACAGCTTGTGAACCTACACTAGTTTTTGCCCTGCCAAGTCCTATATTTTTTTAACCTACTTGCAGTCCCTAGCTAACTGCCCTGCAACGTCCTACAGCTTGTGAACCTGTTTGCAGTTCCTAACTGACTGCCCTGCCACGTCCTAGAGTTTTTAAAAAACCTGTTTGCAGCCACTAGCTGACTGTCGCCCCGCGTTCTTGAGTCAGCGCTGCGTTTTTAGCTCCAACAGTGGGCTAATTGATTCGTTAACACGCCATTTGGTAACCAAGCGCAAGTGGACACTGGGCGGGTCCTAAGAACTCTGACCTCTCCCGTTGAACTACAGACTCACTACCTTCCATATTTGTTTTTAAATGTCACGTGCGTACGAATTTTTGATTGCTTTTCTGGCCAAAAAAACTGAGTTTTAAGTACAGTTGTTTATGTTCTGTATTTCCCCATAGTCGACAAACACCTATCTTTAAAATTTGCTACAGGAATCCAACAACTGTTAAAGATATGAAGGTGTAAATAAAGTGTGCACACATGTACACACTGTACGTACAGTATGCACACCTGTGCACATGGGCGCAAATAGACAATCAATAAACACAAGACACTTTGTTGTAACTTCAGTCACAATGTATTTTGCATTTTGTGCAATGTATCGTAAGTGTTATGCACTCTCACACCTGGTTTTGTTGATATAGTATTGAACAATGACGCATGCATCCTTTCGAAGACAGTTCGTGATTAAAAAAAAAAGTTCCATTTCTCCATTGAAATACATTAAGTCACAATTTAGCCGCTATTTGTCAATCTATGATCCAGCCAGTGTTGACAATTTGTTGGTACTAAAATGTCGTAAGTACCCTTTTTAGCAAGTGGGTCTACAAAGTCAATCATATGCATACCATGATGTAAGCTAATTATTCTTACCATCTAATATTTATTTGTCAAAGTACCTTCCATGCTAATAAAAATTCCGGCATTTAATAGTACATTTAGAGTGCATACAAGCTGGATGCTACTGCGTTTTACGTAACATAATTGAATGATTCATTTAGCATCTTCCATGTATATTCGGTGCGCAACTTCAAGAATCTAGAATGCTATAGTGATTTATTAGTGCCTATTTGTTGGAGGCTTAGTATTATCCAGGAAGTGGCTTGTAATATAATTCTTAGGATCTGTTTCACACCAATGATGTTTTTTACTTCTGGTGGATTAGGACCTGCTGCCAAAACATTCTATAAGAAACTTGCATCACTTATTGCAGAAAAGCACAATTAGCATACAGCCTAACCCTATTTTGGCTTCTTGCCAAATTGAATTTTTTGTTGCTAGACTCTGCCATCGATCTGTCCTGCTCAGCAAGCAGAAATGCTTAATGTTTTGTTCGTATGCCGTAATGTTTGTATACGTAATATATTTATGTTAATAGTTTATTTACCAACAGTTTACGAACTCAAAATATCGCTATTTAACCGCAAAATTTAATTATTGATATTTGGTATTTTTAGATACAGTGTTTGAACCAAACAGGTTCAACTTTCAAATTTCAATTAGAGAGGAGACGCTATGGACTGGAAATCTATCTTTTATCATTGCTGAACTGTTAGGCAAGTATTTAAGGATGAAGGCATGTATTTTATATACAATTTGTGCGTGAAAACAGGCTGAACAGTGCAAGGGTACGTACTAGCATCATACTTATACATTATTTATGATGGAGTGTACTTTGAACTCCTGCCGTTTTCTTTCTTTACTAAAGCTGAACACTAATAACTCAGAATATGTCATTCTCAACCTGAGTCGTCTTTGTGATGTTTCAAAATATAAATGACTCAATACAGCTGTACCATCTGTACTCACATGATACTCGGACATAACATTTTGGCGTTATGGAAACGTATTTTTGTGAATGGAGCAATGCTCAAACTTTGTTGATACCTGTTCGCATACCTGTCTACTAGTTATGTAAAGTTTGGCTACATACAAACAATAGTTGTCTTACACTGTTTACCTTCTATGTTGCCATGACGGATAAATCTGTCATTGGCGGTTGTGCATCTAAATATTCATGACGGATAAATCCGTCTTCGGCAGTCAAAAGAAGTGCAAATTACATAGGAAAAGTCTATTAAGATTGCACTAATAATGGCCATGACTTCAGCTGCATCAAGGCAATGAGCTCATAAATTTTGTTGATGTAGGATTTTTGTGCACTGTTTGTGTACAAAGTACTGCAAGCATACAAGCAATCATACAGTTATGAATTTTTAACACTATACAGTGTAGTTCTACATTTAGCAAGTTCACTACACATCTACTGCTACTAGGCAGTTACTCTAAATCTAGATCAGTGATTTTCTTAAATTCATAATTTCATGATTCCTGAAATTCCCTTGTTTGCTATATTATTACACAAATGGGGCCTAGTTGAATTTGTGTATCTCCTTTCAAAATGTAAATGAATTTAATGGTATATGGAATGGTACATTGTATTTACAACACTTCAAATCCCACACAGTAAGTTCAAATCCTACATGTACAAGTTCAGCACATTAAATCAAGTTGTGCCTGTGAATGATTAAATGTCTAATAGAGTCACACCTGTGAAGTGACATCCTTGCAAGATCATGTTTTGTTCTGTAAATGATATTAATAGACTTTTATATTTTTCAGTACCTATCTTATCATATATGACACACATAACAAACCACACTAGGCTGCAAATACCATAATCGTTTTGGAAAACTATCAACAATGTATGAATACAATTTTTTTCCATTGTTACCAATGTACATATAAATGTACAATATGTTTGTGTGCATATATTTGACAATTTGTAATGGTTGCTCCAGCACGCATTACACCCTTGCTTCCCATCCCACTGTATTATGTGTTGGTTCTATGCCTCTCCTCCACAGCTCCACCTCAGTATACACCATCCCAACCAGGGTATGCACCAGCCAAGCCAGAATATGCACTAGCCCAGCCAGGCCCAGGGTATGCACCAGCCCAGCCAGGCCCAGGGTATGCACCAGCCAAGCCAGAATATGCACTAGCCCAGCCAGGCCCAGGGTATGCACCAGCCCAGCCAGGCCCAGGGTATGCACCACCCCAGCCTGGGTATGCACCATATGGCTATGCAGGATACCAGCCCCAGCTACCTCAATATGCCCCAGCCCAAACCTCTCAACAACAGGTACATGTACCACAGTGGTGCCAATTAGCTCAGTATGTAATAAGCCAAATATATCTCTAGCAAAGCAGCAATGTTGTGGTGGTTGGAGGACAGCCATCATCAGTGCAGTCCACCACTGTGATACGTTCAACAGGAGACCATTACATGACCCTCTCCATCATAATGACTGTCTTCTGTCTGATCTGTGGAGGGTGGCCATCTCTGTTGTGCACCATCCCAGCAATTGTCTTGGCTTCAGCTGTAAGTGCCATTAAGAATTATTATTTTACATGTAATGTTATCCATCGCTGAGCTGCATGTACATGTACATGCGCATTTCCCTCTGCATAACAAAAACAATTGGGGCTGGTATCCTGTGTAACTCTGCCATATATGAATTTCCAAATTGGATTTGGGTGTGGTCATATTGTAAATCCACTGCTCACTCGCTGTTCACAACACACTTGATTTTCTTTTTACGTGCTCTAAGTGTGCTGTACATGTATTTACAGTAATGTCCACAGCCAAGAGATAATTCACACCAAGGCATATTGTGGGCGTTATTCGTTTCCTGGAGTCGTTAGTGAGTAAAATAGCATCTGATAGCCAATCCAACTCACAGGAAACGCCCACAATATTATATAGCATGCACGTGAATAATGCTTATAACTCAGCTCTGGATGGTACTGTATGTTAATTAGAATTAGCAAGAAGTTATGACAACAATAAACAGATTGCATGACACTCGCTTGCGAGCGTGGGCGGTATTGCGTGCTTCATGTTTACATCAATATACAAAGTATACGGAGCGAGCAAACTATACAGTGTATGCATGTTTATTCCTGCCTAATTTGCCCCTATGATTCAACACAGAAGTCTGTTCACTTTGTGTGTCCATAGCATAGCATATTAGTGCGAGACACGTGCATGCGTTTATGAGCGGAAGCAATATGTGTAGCGTTATGCAATAGTTTCACCACCTAGGGCTTCCATTTTCATCGTGCTATTAGGAAGGTTACTTTGGAAGAATTCCTAGCAAAACAATTAGTGGCACACATTTTTAAATATCTTCAGCATGTAAAGTGTAATAAAGCGGAAACTAATTGTCACAACAGATGATGACAGGGCATGTTTGATGGGATGAAGAGTTGAAACAATGATGGAGGATCACACTGACCTCATCCCTTGTATTATCACAGCACTCCACCTACAAGCATGCACCATCATGGGTCAATCCATCAACTATGAACCAGAGAAGACACCTCTATGCTACAAAATGTGTTTAACGCTTTTACCACACCCAAAAATAGTTATTATAACTATAATTGGACATGATGGCCTTCAATATGATGCCAAAAAAGCTGTCAGCCACACACACAATGATATAAGGCTGCAAAGTTGCAATTTTAAATGAAAAAAATTACTTATTCAATGGCATGTATTTAATAAACCATTAATTTAATTTATTAGCTCCATAAATGCTTTCATATCAAGACCAACGTATGTGATAAGATGGAAAATGAGCCCTACTCTGGTTCATAATAGAGGGATTGACCTTCACACCACTCCACCTAATTGTACATGCAGGTACCATCACACTGGAAGCGTTAGATCACTCCCACCTTACATAGTTTTTGACAAGTAATTCCAGGACCGATAGCCATAGCCCATATCACACTTCTGTACATGTATTAGCTACAATAATTATCAGTATCCATTTAGCTAGCTGCAAATACACTATTATTATTGACATATGCAGTTTTGTTCATTCATTGTTCAGCGTAGTGTCCAACTAACACCTTTAATGATGTGTCAGTATGGCACTCTATTATTGATTAACCTTAATTCCCCAGGTCCAAGTCCTGCACATAGAACCAATATTTGAAAATTCATTATAAATAGAAATGCAGGTTTTTGGCATCCATTTCTCTACTGTTTCTATCGTGCTGAATTCACCAATTGTCTATCTATTGTTTAAATCACACCCTTGGTTACATGATGCAAAAAATAAACGGATGTGGTTCTTAAAAATGCATTATGTGGAGAATTTAGTTGTCACAGAAAAAAGTATAACAAGTATTACCTATTTTTATATTTTTTGAAGCATGATGTGTGTGCTACTTAATACATTCTATGGCAGTGTTGTAACTCTAATCGGTTTTGCCGTTTTTACCGAAGACACAACACACTGTACGTTTTCAAGATTTTGTCCATTCACTTTGCTATTCCAGCAACATGCGACTGACAAATACCTATCGTTCATACACTTGTGGAGCTAGCATACATGTACTACAGAGTGCGGAATAACAGAACAAAGAGAGTGTTGCTCTGTTCCCCCATCAGTCCAAAGCCTGCATTCATGATTGCACATGTCCACCCATGGTGTTTGAGTAGGTGCATGTTTACAATGGTTTTAAATTTTTTTCCTACTCAAAGAGCGATCATTGTACATCACCTTTGCGCTTAGTGCATGCTGGGGCTTATTTTCTGGTGAAAGAATGACATGGTTACTCGGGACCATGCAACTAATGAATAATGCACATTGCCACACCCATATGTATAAATTTGATACACGACGACAATGGGAAACACGCAATGGACGTCATGTCCAGAAGTTCTGTCAGAGAGTATGTGGTCATAACTAAATTATATAAGGGTGGAAAACGAGAGTCTCAAACAAAATACACCCGTGCTGCCTTTTTAATGGAGTTCTTATTTGACATGCTTTGCAATAGACATACGCAATGACACTGTTTGATATCCCTCCAGAGCGTGCAAGCAGCAGTAAAGACAGGTGTATGGTAAAGCCATACAACAGGCTACAACATCATAAATATTAATCCATTCACAACATGCTAATGATGCTTTTATTTTTTTATTACAGCAGATTCCATACAAGAATTCTTACTTAGACCATGCTTTTCCTAGCAAGAAAAGGACAGATTTACCGGGCGGGTTTCGAGAAAAATCGGTTGCCGCCTGAGCACTTAATGAAGACAATAAAAAGCGTGCTTTCAGCAGTCACATGCACGGCAATTATGGGCCAAAGAAAAGCATACACTGACTGTTTGTATCATTCTTTTTAGGTACGAAATTGGTTGTGGAATAGCTGAATCGTATAATGGTTGTGTATATTGAATTGGTAGTGGCAAACAGCGCCTCTGAACTTAAACCACAAAATATTAGCTTCTCTAGGATTCCAAATACCAAAATACCGTAATGTTCGAATGTGTTCTAATTAGCAACCTAATGTCCAGCTCGAAACAGCCGTGAGTTCATCACTGCTATGCATGACAACATAACATCCATAAATGTATACAAAGATACCTAACATATAGACAAAAATGGTCAAGCAATGCTATTCTAAACAGGTCCAAGTTGCCCCAAAAATAATTATTCAGAGGTTGTCGTTAATAATTAAACTTTTCGTTTAGCGCTGTTGCTAACATTCAAACACGAGACATGCCGTGACTAATCTTTTAATAATTTTTTGAATAACTGCATACGTGGGTCTGTTTACGTGGCGATTGGGTTCTATTATGCATTATGTGAAGTTGGAACTGCCCTAATCGCGATATCGCAGGCAGGCTTACCCTCTTTAGTTGTTACAAGTGGTGTAGTCAGCAGGATCGCTGAAATGGCTTCACTTCCATTAGTGCTACTCGATGCTTATTCTGGAGAGGGAAACTGGTCACAGTGGATCTAAATTTTGAGAACGTCGCAGAGGTTAACGAGTGGGACAGTATGCTTGACTGGACGAGCACAAATGGCTTACCAACATTTGTCAGACACCATGAGATGCAGCTATGCGGATAGCAAGATCGCACTAATGGTGGGATTCGATCCTGCAAGCCAAATAGAGTGATACTGGGCAGAGTTTGAAAATCGTCAGAAGAAGAAACCGAAGATTATGCAGAGGACCTGCGTGCAGTGGTCCAGAAAGCGTATCCCGACCTTCAAGAGATGTTTGGTCGGCAAGCCAGACTTCTTATTGACCTTTGTATGGGGGTGAACCAGAAGCAGCTCAAGAAAATGTGAGGACAGTTCCAGACTATGTGTTCAGCTTGAAGAAGTCACTGGTGGAAGCATATGCAGCCGTCCGAGAAACCTTGGGTACAAAATTACAAAGGCAAAAAGACTTCTACAACAGGAAAGTTCACGGTGAGCCACACACGACAGGGGATCTATGACAGCTATTCATTCCAGTTGTACCAGAAGGAGTTGCATGTAAATTTTGTTGCCCACGGATAGGTACATATACTGTATTGGAGAGAGTCTCAGAAGCCCCTTACAGCATCCAATCAACCGTAAACAATAAAACAAGCATTGCGCATTTTTATAGATTGAAGCCATGTCGACTGATTTGCGAAACCCAAGACCTGTAGCTCGATTTGACCTTGACAGACCATCTGAAGCAACACCCCCCAGGACCCACACACAGTTTATTGAAGATGACGAACCAATGGCTGCTATGGAATCTCATGTTTCGTGATGATGGCAATCCTGAAGTTACAGGGGATGATATCCTTCCTGTTGAACAATGTAACACTCCTCCAGTTGAGCCTGACGATGTTCCCTTGTTATCCAGAGTGTCAAAGACGACTACTAGAGGAATACCGGACGAGTTCCTAACAAAAGTGGGGATTGTGTAACATGGACCTCATGGTAGTATCCGGACACCCTATGCACGCATCATCTGCATATATAAACCTGTTGTGATGGGGTCTATCATTTTGTAAATCCTTGGTTTTTACAAATGTGTGGTAATTGAAAACAGACATATTCTGGTTTGATAAGCACTTCAAATTTAGTATTACATAGAGGGGCCCTGTTGTTGTATGATTTTAATATCATTCTTTGTGGAGATTATAGTTGCGCTAAATACATGCACACTTTCCAGCTCCATAATTTAGGCAAACTATGTCTCTCTGAAGGCAGGTGACAATATCATTGGTGCAAATGGAGCAGGAAAATGTGCATGATCCTTGTTTAACTGAATGTTTGTAACAAATTATAAACTATAAAGTAACAGAATAATAATTACGTGAGTGTACATTGTCCTGTATTGTGTAAAATGATGAAATCTCTTTTCAGCACACCCATTGTGTTGTATTTCTGTACAGGCCAAGAATGATGATGCTGATGGAAACCAGACTGGTGCCAAACAGAAGGCCTACATTGCACTGGCTCTCAACATTGCTGCTGTGCTCTTCCATGTTGTGGTAGCCATTGCAATCATCGTCCCTGTGGCTGTGACTCTTACTGCAGCAATTTCCTATACTCTTAGCCATTACTACTGCTCATACTGCATTCTGACATGCACCTACTCCTACAGTTACACCTCGGCCTCCTACTTGACGTACAATTGTTACTAGTGGATGGTCTCTTAATGCTTAGTGAATATTCATTGCTGTTTAATGTTATGCTAGTACATAGGTGCAGAAATTGAAAAACAATTGTACAATTGTAGATGTGTAACTGTAATTTTAAGTAAATGGTTGTATTGGCTAGAATGTTCCAGCTAAGATGGATCAGGGTGAAGTTTAACCATAGACGATTGAAACCAATTTTCTTAGCCTCTCGACCCCAGTTGCCCAAGGTCTCCATGGCAATAGGGGCACATACCCAGCCAACTCTTGGCACTTGGCCTCATCATCTGATTGAAGCAGTTCAATACTTAGTAAAGTCCTGGGAGTGTCTTTGGCCAGCTAGGGCTTCATCACTTATGTCATTTGGCTGTTTTAAAAAAAAATACATTTGCATTTATTTGTTGATAATTACAAAAACCAGCTTCTTGTTGTGTGAGATCAAATTGTTATAGTGCAGCATCCTTCAGTTGAAAAGGCACATTTGAATTATGGTAATAAACATACAGCTTGCTGGTTTCAAAGCATGCATGCACACACCCGCTCACACTGGTATCTAAACATCAATAATAGAAATGGGAGCAACCTAAATATTGACAAGTCTTGTTAATATCGATTTCATTATTTTGGGTCGTGCATTAGTCAGGCTGCATCGATTATTCTATTGTGGCTTGGCATGAAATGAAGGAGGATCAAGGCCAATTGGGGATGGATAACTCCAAGTTATGTAAGAAGACATTTGGCCTCTATGTGTTTGCTAGCTGTGATGTCAAGGATCTCAAAATTTGGCATGTTTGGCTTCAGCAGCTCTGATCTCTCACTCTCTGTGATTTGAGAATCAAGATGTTTATTTTGAGTGAAGACCCAAGAGGGTCACCTTTCTGGACAGCGCGCGTAGACAAGTCATGGAGTAAGACAGGAAATAATGAGCTATGACAATACTTGGTACATTCTAGAATGATTTCTTGGCGAAACATGGTTAAAAGCCTTCTTCTTGTCCACTATTAGCACACAAGTCGACATCAGCCCAGTGTTCCCTTTTTCAGGCGCTCTGATACCATGGGCAATTTTATCAGCCCCTTTTGTTATAATTATGTAAAACACTGCAACAGTAAGTACAATAACAACAAATACACACAAACATACTCTGCTCTCATGTACTGCTAGGGCCGGATTGCAATAAATCAGGTGGTGGTAAGAAGACCTGCTTTCTTGCAGGCACATGATAGCACTGCACAGAATGGCAAACGACAGATGACATTTTAACCAGCCCATAATGAGGGAATATGTCTTGTCTTGCATTTCATATAGTACATGTAGGTCAGCTAGTCATTTGTAAAAAGGGGTGGCTTCTCTCCCCAGTGGAAAAACTGAGATGCGAAAGAGAGCTGAAAGAGGTTTAGAAATGTAGCTAGATGCATTAGGGTGAAAAACCCTTATGTCAAAATATGCATCTTGGCTTTTTGACCAAAATCCTCTTACACTAATATCTGCTCTAGCCTCAGCATCTGTGTTGGCTGTAAGGTAAGAAACAGTTTCTCCATTAAGAGGTTGTAGTGTTGGCTCTGCTGCAACATTATGGCAAACCCCATCAGCAATGAGGCACTAATATCTCTGATGTCATTGTGCCTAACTGTTAGGAAGCCACCAAGATTGAAAGTCATGGCATGGTCAACAGAGAACTGTTTTCCACAATTGCAATGTTGAGGGACATTGGTAAGTGACCAGTCGTATCTCAGGCACCTTTGTTTAGATGGAAGCCATGATCTGCAATGGGAAGAGCAGATAGCCAAGAGGACAAACTTTTTTCACGAGTCTGATCAAAGCAGCACTGCAATGATGGAGGTAGTAGCTTGTGTATGCCTTCTGCTTTTAGTTCTAGTGACTTGTGATTTTCTGAGCTGATATCCCTCTCCGGGATTGAAGTAAGTTGTATCCTTTTGACACGATCATGCTGAATATAGGAAGCAGTTAGTGTAACTGATGCAAGGAAGGCTGGAATGGAAGTTTCAGTGGGTTCTCGTACCCAGATCCGAATGTACATAGTGACATTTTTTATTTTAAGAGCAAGTATGTCTACTTTGAGTTCTGTTCAGCTTGCTGCTGCATCTGTCTGTGGATCTTTTTTGTTAATGTGTTGCCAACTCTTTGTCACATTTCTGCTGCAACATCACCTCATCACTCCTCTCACCACTATACTCACCAACTCACACCAACCTTCCTTCACATACCAAGTGTGGCCATCCCCCAGTTATCTTCTGAATCTCCTCGTTCTCCTTAACCCCCACCTCTATTAGTTCCACTGGTAGATGTATCTTCTAAATGCTAATAGAATGACTGCATATGCATGTGTATTTTGTATAGATGTAGCATCAACATAGCAAAAGTTCAAATTCTACTTGCTAAATATGTATTTCTTGGAGAATGAAAAAAAAAGGTGTTGTTAATTCAGTTACATGCAACTTAAGTAACCAACACTTATATAATCTATTTATACATATATGCATGTATGGTCGTTGTGTTTCTGTTTTTGGAGCATTTGGCTGGGCCATTTTCTACAAAAGAGGAATTATTCAACATCTTTCTATCTATCTTTCTTCATTTGAATTTCACACCTTTTCACTCCGTGTTTCTCCCTCAACAGGGTCCAGACCATGTCCTTCACTAACATAGTTACATATATTTATTCGTCCAAACAGATAATATTTGAAAGAGCACGGTCCAAATTTGGAGATGTATCTGCAGAGTTTCCATCTTCATCTTCAAGCACATGGACATCCACATCAGTAGCCAAGGTGTGGATCAGGATCCATGTTAAGGTAGAGAGCAAGACCTCAGAGGGGGAGGGGTACCCACATGGTGGTGTACAGGTGAAGGATGAGATGAGGTCCAAGGTCCATAGTGGAGCAGTTATGGATGGAGATGTGGAGGACCACAGGGATGGTACCTACACCATCACCATCACCCCTCAGACTACTGATTTCAGCAGTTAGTCATCACAAAGGATGATCAAAATATACAGAACAGTCCTCATGTCCTTGATGTGAGATCTAAATGTGGCTATCACATTTTATGTAATGTCCACCAAGTGATCAAGTGTAGTAGTAAACCATATTGTGTTGCCATCCATGGCAATGGAGACATCTATGTATGGAGCTAATTAAGCTCACTGTATTTATGTGTTCCATCAAACAGGTCAACTGAACAATACCATAGGTAGCTATGGGTGTGGTGATGGTCAGTTGAGATATCCATATGGTATATGCATCAAGGGAGATGTGTTGTATGTAGCTGACAGCAGCAACAATCGTGTACAGAAGCTGACATCAAGGGTAGAGTTCCTTCATGAATTTGGTCAGCAGGGATCAGGTCAGGGACAATTGCATAGTCCCAACACAGTCATTGTTGGCTCAAACAACAGACTATTTGTTTCTGACTGCCAAGGGTAACCAAACGATACAAATATTCAATGAAGATGTTGTTTGCTCTCTGACCATCCATGGTAAAGACTCAGAGAGCCATTGTTTTCAGGACCTATGGAGACTTGCCTTAGACCCTCATGAAAACATTCATGTTGCAGTGGATGGTTCAAATGCTATCAATATGTTCACAAAGGCAGGTGTGTATGTAAGAAAATATAGTGAACTGAATTGTTCCTTTGGAATAGCCATTGATGGGAAAGGTTACAGTCTTGTCAGTGAGTATAGTGGCAAATGTCTATCCAACTTTGATCCTCAAGGAAACATGATGCACACAGTGGGAGATCTGAACAATCCTGATGGTACTGCACTAGATCAGATGGTAGTGTGTACATTGCTGTCCGTGTTGCATGCACTGTAATGAAGTACAATTAGGTGTAATGCTGATGAATTATGAGAATATTAAAAGTGTTTTGAAGCACATGATTTAAAGTGATGTATAACATACATGTATCACTATGTTCATGAGTGGTGAATGTATTTGTATAGCAATATTGATTGAATTTATATGCACCATCCTTTGCTTTTCCATTGCCATGTAAATAGAGGAGGTAGACAGATGGACTTGTGACCAAGAGTAATTTGGTTTAAGTATGCTTTTTAAGAACGGCTTTGGCCCGTCCCATTTTATGACGATGACTATGTTATTTCATGGCTTTTGTGCTATTTATATATAGGGGATGCCAATTCTCCCAATTTTCCTAGGAAAAATGGAATGGGGGTGCTACATTTCCAAGGAAAGATGGAACTGCCTGTGATCTTAAATTCCTATTGGTTGCAAGGCTTAAGAACTGAACAATTTGTCGCCGTAGTTGAATATGTAGCGAAAATGTAGCATTACAATGAATTACATTTACTTTTCAGGGAAGTTTTTTTAAGGCACGTGAGATTTAGTATTCGCCACGTGTAATCGCGTTTTCGAAAGGTACATGTAAGTTACTACGCTACATACTTGATTTTCGTTATTTGGTGTTCGTTTTGGCATATATTTGTTTAGATTCGTTTGCTGGTTGTATTCACCACATATGTATTGGCCATTAAAATAAATCAGTGAATTAAATACTAGCCTACTAATATTTACCGAGACAAAAGAGCCTATTAAGTAAGCTTAATGCATAGTGACAATATGTAGTGTTTTCAGTGTGTTATACATGTACTTGCGCGTGTATAATATGTGTGAGCACACCACGCGTACGCATGTGATATGTGTGTGACGTAGATGGGTGTGTAGCGTGGGATGGGTGTGCGTGCGGTGATGAGTGTGTGCATGTACATATATGTAGTGGGTGGTGTTAGTTAATGTGTAGTTTCGCTAGGTCCACCGGGGAACATATGATGTTAGAGAAATTAGGGGGAAAATAAGCATAGCGAGCGAACGTTGGTTCCCCACACCGCATAAACCACTTGGTTTAGATAGGGTCTACAAGCAGGCAATAGCTCTTGATGAAACTAAAATTTGGAGTTAGAGTTAGGCCTATTCGTAGCCATAGCAGCATAGAGGTAATCTCACGTATCTTGCACTCGTGTAATGCGCCTATCATTGTTACGCGAACTCCCCCCCCCCCCCCCCCCCCCCCCTCCCCGAGGCATTGCATTGGGAGGGATTTTACCTTTATTAAAGCAAACCGCCCCTGGTTGGGTGATAACAACCGGTCAAATGTCTTCGGAATTCATCATACGCGCGCCTGGTTGAGAACCAATGTTGTAACAGGCGTATTGCAGCATGTGGGTGAAACTTGCATCTTATTACCTACTATCAATTAACACTGTCTTCTTAGTGCTTTGGCCAATTCTGCCGAATTGTAGCCTTACCTTGGTGCCTTTAAAATTTACAAAAGCTATACTACATTGTACGAGACACTTTTGTCTTAATAACATAGTTGTGCATTGTGGTAGTACCAATTGGAATATTCTTCTTAACGTGTATTTAATTATTTGGATTGGAACATGTAGGAACATACTGATACGTATTAGATGTATTTTATACCCCAGTACTTGTACTTCGTTTATGGGCGTGGTTCAATTGTAATCAATTATTGCTGGGGTATCTTGCACATAATGCTATCAATTGAAATCTACTACTAATGTGCTGTGATTGTCACAAAGGGAGTACAAAACCAAACATCTCCAGATTATGTACAATAACGTATAGCAGGATAGAATAATGCAAGCTACATTTTTTGGGATCTTACCTGTAGGAAAACAGCAACATTGTTTGACTCTGTATGTTTTTGTAAAAATATAGGTAAACTAGATGTAACTTCAAATGACTGTTTTCAAGTCTAGGGACTAAACTAAGCTGATATTGCTATCACATTACATTGGTGTACATGTCTGATAGCAATTTGAGCTTCATACTCCCAGCAGTGATGGGGATTTACTGATTGTCATATTTTGTATCTCTTGATGTGACAGACGCTGTGAGGTTATGGTTTACCTCTAATTGTATATTGTACATAAACACATAGCCATGCACCATTAACATCGAGTCTCAGCTGTGCCTGTACATGTTTGGCACCACTTCCCATTGCCTTTGATCCCACCTTTTGTGCATGGCAGCCTGTTCAGCTGCTTTAGTGGTTACAATGTTACACTAATGGCAGTGCATGCTTTTCTTTGAGTGGCATATTTGTTGATTTATATTTAGACTTCTTCAATCATGGAAATATGAAAATGCAGTAGTTTTAGTTGTAATGAAGCCAAAAATTGCTTACTATTCAAACATAAGGTGCAACTTTATAGCTCTCACACAAAAAGCATGATGAAAGGTAATTTTTCAATAAACATGTTGGCGTAAGATTATTTTCATTTTATTTTACGGGCTTTCGAATTAGCCTGAAGCAATAAAATTATTGACACAATGCAAAATCTTAACGATTTCATGCCTAAAATTTAATTAACAATTATCCGCGTACTGCCGGTAACTAATTTCATTACAAAGTGTGTTTGAAATGGAGTGATATACGAGCGAATAACTTTTGAATGGAGCGGCCTTTGTAATGTTCTTCACATTATCTTGGAAAGGAATGTTAGCGCTATGTTTCTGTGTCCATGAAATGGTTGCATACTATACAAAACAAGCCATCCATGCAGGTAGGTATGGGAAAGAGTAGTTGTTTAGCTTTTTTGACGCTTCCTATTCAGGTATTAACTAGTTATAAGTACCAGTAGATAGCCTTCATAGTGTATGAGATTTCGGCTAAGCTTTAGACTCTTTATGGTCAGTAACAAGTACAGCTGCTTTAGTGGTGGGCACGCTTAGAAATAGGGTGTGTCTTGAATCTAATTAGAAACTAATTATCGAACGGTACCTGTGGTTGACCATTATAGTTTTAGATAGCCAGACGAATGTTGAGTATTTCAAGTCAGCAAAGTTTCCAATCAACGTCCTACGAGTCATAAAACAAAACTGTTGAACAGAGAGGGGCAGCTGGTACGCTATACTGCGTATTCAGCAGAACCCGTATATTATGCTAATCTGCGTATTCTGCATGAAATCGTTAAGCCATAAATATCCCCTTGTTCTAAAATCAGGGAGCACTCTATTTTAACATATAGAGTGTTTTGCAATCAAGAAAAATTGTTCATAAATTAACCGCAAGCTTTTAATTTAATTATAAATGTTAAAAGTTCTAACAGCAAAAGGAGACATGCTTAATATAGTATTAATGGTTAATAAAAGCCATTCATTTCAATTTAACGTTAATAAATATAGTGTGGATGGTTAGTAAAAGCTGCAAGTTGTGCTTAGTTAACTTACTTCCATTTAGAAGTTTATCGAAATTGAAATCTTGATTTTTTGTACTTAATTTAGGGGCGATTGTATCTTGATTTAGTGGTTAAGATAAATTTGACAAGTTATTATTAACACTAAAGGAAATGTTAAAGATTTTGGATGCCTTTATAATATTACGTTTTTGTTTAGGTGTTATCGGGAAGTATTTGTTTTCGATAATTTTGTTCTATTGAAATTAATAGTGTGTTTTACATCAAAATTTAAGCCTGCATTATTTAGCAACAATTATCAGTTAGTTACCTGTTTGTGGTCAATTTAGAAACATATTTCCTTGATTGAAAAACACCCCAAATGAATAAACACAAATGTTATATGTATGCACAGACATAATAACTGTTTGTGGTCAATTTAGAAATGATTGAAAAACACCCTGTATGCATAAACACAAATTTTTACATTTGTATATATGTATGCACAAATATAATGTGCATGTGCGTGCATGATGTAATAAGTATATGCGCTACACTTGCACTAGACACAGCACTCAAATCTCCCTCCTTGTGTTTTAATGAGTGCATTGTACATGTACTTGTGTAAAAAAAATTACTTCTCATTGGGTTAGTACTTGCACGATAAAATCTTAGAGGCACTACAATAACATTTGTACCCCAGTATAACAATTTAGATCTGCTTATTATATAACTTTGTAACAGCAAATATTTATTCATGTAGTGCCAAAATTTTGCATTGTACATTACTTGTTAGGTCATGATGGCCTTATTTATGCTTTATAATGTCTCTAGTTTACACATTAAGTTGGTCCTATGTCTACTCTCATTTCAATTTATCCACACATTGATGTCACCAAACCACTAACTGATGCAATGTTAGCTAAAGAATTATTAATAATATAAATTAATGTTTCTTTAATATTCAGGATCTTGGTTGATCTGGTTTGATTGTGTGATTACGTATTCATTGGATGTTTTTACATTTACATTATGTTCTGTGTTCAACATCTTTCATATACAGAAGATTCTTAATTGCGTCTTGGCCTACTTGACGAAAAATGGATATGCAGAGTTTTGAAACAGGTATATGTATCTTTAAATAAATAAATATATGCGAACACAACAGTAACGTCAAAGCTAACCTTTAGAGCCTGAGTGTGCAAGCAAAGCCCTGGCATTAGCGCAAATTTGTATAAAATAGTGGAGATGGTCTTTGATTTGATGCACTCCAATTTCATTTGAACATAGTGAGAAACTATGCTCCTTCTGTTTGCATTAGACCCTTATTGCTAGATGTGGAATTTGATTCGGAAGCACCCACAATCAAGCAAAGATAGCATCCAGAGACTGCCACAACAATTAAGTGATCATGCGCTGAAATTTGCATCTAAATTATGTAATATGCAGTATTTAGATGCAAATTTGCATACACCTAATTCGTTACAGTACATGATTTTATAAACACAGGACTGTAACACATATACACTAGACACCTTTGAAACATTTTGTTGTAACTTAAGTCACAATGATGTGGTGTTTTGCATTTTGTGTGAGATCATGTACAGAGAATGTCTTGTAAATGTTTTGCACTTCCAAGTGGTTTTTGTTGACATAGTATTAAACATGATGCATGCATCCAGTGAGTAAGGCAAGTTTCAAAGACAGTTCATGAAAAAAAAAATGTGGCATTTCTGCATTGAAATCTATTGCGCTTAAAGTCACATATTAGCCACTGTTTGTCAATCTATGATCAAGCCAGTGTCATTCATTGGTACTAAAATGTCGTAAGTACCCTTTTTAGCAAGTGGGTCTACAAAGTGAATCATATGCATACCATGCCTTAAGCTAATTATTCTTACCACCTAATATTTATTTGTCAAAGTACCTTCCAAGCTGATTAAAAAACATATGGGTAGCTAGAGTGGGTACATGTATGACACACCTTGATGCTACCCCATTTTACATAACATAAATGTAATTGTTCACTATCCAGAATGCTATTATTATTAGTGCCAATGTGTCGGAAGCTTGGTATTATCTAGGAAGTGGCAGCGCTTGCTGTTCTCAAAAGAATAATATAACTATTAGGATCTTAGTGTGCAAATTACATAGGTAAGGTCTACACATTACACAAATGGCCATGACTTCAGCTGCATCAAGGCGACAAGTTCATTGATGTTGATGTAGGATTTATGTACTGCAAGCATACAAGCAGTCATACAATTATGAATTTTTGAACACTGTAGAGACACATTTAGCAAGTTCACTACATGCAAATTACTCTAAGTCTAAGTCTGTGATTTTCTTAAATTCATAATTTCATGATTCCTGAAATTCCCTTGTTTGCATTTCTTTCCCACACAAATGGTGCCTAACAAATTGCAAATGAATTTGTGTATCTTGTTTTGTTTCACAATGCCAACAAATTTAATGGTATATGGAATTGTACACTATATTTACAACACTTCAAATCCTACAAAGTAAGTACTAACAACTCCTGATTATGTTTACTGGTATCAGTGATAAGTATATTGTGCTAATCCTTTACTATAAATCCTACACGTACAAGTTCAGCACATTTTCATAGGTCATTACGATCCAATGCATACTTCTATGTAAATGGAATATTAGCCATACCTGTTAGGTTTCACATCATTTACAAGATCATGTCTTGTTCTGTGAATGATATTAATACAATCTAAATACTTCTATATTTTTCAGTACCTATCTTATCGTATATAGCACACATAACAAACCACACTTGGCTGCAAATACCGCAATTGTTTTGGAAAACTATTAACAACGCATTTATACAAGAAAAAAATTTCATTGCTACCAATGTAAATGTACAATGTCTGTGTGCATGTATTTAACAATTTATGTATGGGTGCTCCAGAACCCATTGCACCCTTGCTTCTCATATGACTGCATTATGGTACTTTTTGTTGGCTATAATATTATATCTCTCCTCCACAGCTCCAGGGTATGCACCAGACAAGCCAGAACATGCACCATCCCAGCCAGGCCCGGGGTATGCAACATCCCAGCCAGGCCCAGGGAATGCACCATCCCAGCCAGGCCCGGGGTATGCAACATCCCAGCCAGGCCCGGGGTATGCAACATCCAAGCCAGGCCCAGGGAATGCACCATCCCAGCCAGGCCCAGGGTATGCACCATCCCAGCCAGGCCCGGGGTATGCACCATCCCAGCCAGGCCCGGGGTATGCACCAGCCCAGCCAGGATATGCACCAGCCCAGCCAGGATATACACCTCCCCAGCCAGGGTATGCACCACCCCAGCCAGGGTATGCACCATATGGCTACACAGGATACCAGCCCCAGCCACCTCAATATGCCCCAGCCCAAACCTCTCAACAACAGGTACATGTACCACAGTGATGCCAATTAGCTCAGTATGTAATAAGTCAAATATTTCCTTAGCAAAGCAGCAATGTTGTGGTGGTAGGAGGACAGCCATCACCAGTGCAGTCCACCACTGTGATACGATCAACAGGGGACCATTACATGACCCTCTCCATCATGATGACTTTCTTATGTCTGATCTGTATCGGATGGCCATCTCTGTTGTGCACCATCCCAGCAATTGTCTTGGCTTCAGCTGTAAGTGCCATTAAGAATTATTATTTTACATGTAATGTTATCCATCACTGAACTACATGTACAGCATTTCCCACTGCATAGCAAAAAGAGCTGGGGCTGGTATGCTGTGTAGCTCTGCCCCGTTTGAATTTGGGTGTGGTCATATTATAAATCCACTGCTAACTCGCGGTTCACAACACACTTGATTTTCTTTGTACATACTCAAAGTGTGCGTTCAGTTTGTGTATTTATTGTAGCGTCCAGAGCCAAGTTGAAAGGATTAGTCATTAGCGAGTAAAATAGCATCTGATAGCATCTATTGTTATGAATACAACTCACAGGAAACAAATAACGCCCAACCATAGTATATAGCATGCATGTTAATAATTAATGCTTATAACTAAACTCTGCATGGTACTATACATTAATTAGAATCAGCAAGAAGTTGTGGCAATGATTGCATGTTGTGCTAGCGTGGGCAGTACAGCATGCTTCCTGTATGAAAAGTGTATGGAGGGAGAACAATATATCATATTTATTCGTGCCTTATTTGCCCCTATGATTCAACATAGAACACTGTTCACTGTGCGTGTCAATAGTATAGGATATTAGTGCGAAACACGTGCATGTGTTAATGAGTGGAACCAATAATTGTAGCATTATGCAATAGTTTCACCACCTAGGGCTTCCATTTTAGTCACAATTAGTGGCATAGAATTAATTTATTCATCTGCAGCCTGTAAAAAGTAATAAATCAGAAGTTAATTTTCACAATGAGATGAAGAGTTGAAACAATGATGGAGGATCACACTGACCTCATCCCTTGTACCATCATGCCACTCCACCTACAAGCATGCACTATCATGGGTCAATCCATCTATTATGAACCAGAGAAGCCACCTCTATGCTACAAATATGTATTTTTAAAATATTAATGCTTCTACCACACCTGTTATCATAACCATAATAATGGACATGATGGCCTTCAATTTGATGCCAAAAAAGCTTTCAGCCACATAATGACAATGGAAAGTTGCAATTTTAGAGAAAAAATTCAGTGCCATGTATTTAGTGAACCATTAATATTATTAACGCAATAAATGCTTTCATATCAAGACCAAGAAGATGGAGCAAAATTAGACAACATGAGCAATAAATCTGGTTCAAAATAGAGGGATTGACCTTCACACCACTCCACTTACATGCATGTACCTTCACTCCTCCACCTACATGTACATGCAGGTACCATCACCCTTGAAGCTTTAGATCACTTCCACCTTACATATATGTTAGAGTTGCCAACGTTTTGACAAATAATCCCGGGACTGAAAGCCACAGCCCATGCCACAACCGCTTTTTTCATCACTTTTCTGTACATGTATTAGCTACAATAATTATCAGTATCTATTTAGCTAGCTGCAAATACACTATTATTTTTTATATGTACAGTTCCAGGGAATAATTTAACCGGATTCGCATCGCATTTTGCGAAGCAGTTTTATTAGATGCGAAACAACTTCAAAACATTGTCGCAGAAAACTGCGATGCAATCTATCCGTGTTTGCAGGCACGTTGCTCAGTGTAAATGCTACGCGAACATGGTACAAAAGCGGAATTCCAATCAGAAAGCTGGCATCAGCCACACTCACGTGACATCGCGATCCTGACAATTAATGTGCCGGACGATTAACGATTGCGTACGCGTACGAATGACATGAGCGCGCAGCGTACACAGCCGGCTTCAGGAAGGGGGGTGTCGAATTTTATATTAATAGAATTATCAAGTTATCAAATCATTACTAATTAAAATGTACGTTTACACGCAAACGTACGTGGTACATGTACTGATGTACGTACTGCACATGAATATGCCAGAACGCCTACGCGACAGTGCCAATACGGGTGGACAAAATCTACAAATATTAAAACTTTTAAATGTGATGGTGACGGGGGAGGGGGGGGGGAAGTAGTCGTTTGACTCGTTCCCCTGAAGGCGATCCAAATGCACGCGAGTGTGTCCGTGGGATAGCTCTGCTTTGTGTTCAAATGAAGAATCATCACACATCTCGGTGGGAACAAATTGCGATGCAACTGAACCAAGTTGCTAATCAATTTCGATTTTGCAGAGCAAAATTGCTATGCAATTTTTAAAAAGTAAATTATTCCCTGCAGTTCAATAGTTGTTTTCATTCATTGTTTGGCACAGTGTACATCTTGCATGACTGCCACCTTTAATAATGTGTCAGTGTGCATGGCACTCCATTATTGTAGTACTCCTATATCCACTTCTTGTAGAGGTGGCAGTCCCTTTTTGACCATGCTTCGTCATACTCATTGAAGGCAGAAGCTCAGGTCGTTCGCTTTACACTCAGTCTTGCTGCCAATAACATGGCTTGTAATCCACTTAGCGAAGTGGTCCAACAAATTGCCGGTGTAACTGAACGGATCCTGCGTTAGAATTCTGGGGCGATAGGGTCACGCGGAAAAATATTAGGAAATGCTAAGAGCCTCATGCAACATTCCTGTATGTGGTGTGATGTCAGCAGCATGTGCACTTTGTGCATATGTCAATCAGGGGAACATGCCTGTGTTACAAGTGATGCTGCAAGGGGTGTCACAATAGTAGCGGGAGTGGCATGGGAGTACATATGTATCATACTTGCCAACTGTCTCGGAATGTCAGGGACACTACCGGATTTACTTTATTGAGGCCCGCCTCAGCTTCTCTTGATAGCTTGAATTTCATGCCAACCTTTACATCAAGTAATAATTGGTCAGAACATCAGCGATAGTGTTTTGGGGTTCATTCCACTAGCAGAAATCGTCCACACTGCCTCTTTCTGATTTGTATGTCTCTACAGTAGAACCCCTTAAATGTGGACACCATTGGGACACACCTCAGGTGTCCTGACTATTTTAGTATCCGTTTTCAGGGGTTGGAAGCTTTTATATCATTACAATTACTCTTAATGTCTATTGTCCTGAATGTCCACCTGGGGGTACAATTGGACACCCGGGTGGACAGTTTTTGCCGTTCGGTCAATGAAGGGACCTGACTGCATTTAACGGTACTGGCTTACAGAACAAGTCTTTTCAGGATCGGGCCGAGATAAGTAAGGCTTAAATCCTTTCAGTACTCGTAAAATGACTCGTGCTAGCGGACCTATCCATTACGCTCCGACCGATCCGCACGGAGCGTAATGGATAGGTCCGCTAGCTCGTTCTACATGTACCAAAAGGATTTAAGCCTTGCTTATCTCGGCCCAATCCTGAAGAGACTTGTACTATAAGTCAGTACCGTTAAATGCCACTAGATCCCTTCCGTGACCGAATGGCAAAAACTTTCTTTGCTGTCCACCCGGGTATACAATTGTACCCCTGGGTGGACATTCAGGACAATAGGCATTAGTATGAAGTTGGCAAGTGTAACCTAGAAGTGTTTTTAAAAAGTACGTGTACTGCTAGCTTGTATAACTTCCCATTTCTTAGCTAGAGGCAAATCATTTCTCTCAGACTTAATAGCCATGCTAGTACTTTTACAAAAATTCTTTTGTCTCGAGATATGTGATTGAGGCAACTGCTATTAATATATTTAAATGTGCTTTTAATAGAAACAATGCGGTATTTGTACATGTAAGCGTTTCTGTCGATCAATTTATTGTTCTTGAGGCATGAGCGCACTCCATATATTTGTAAATTATCAGTTTATACAAATATCAGTATTATGACATCATTGCATGCCCGCTTTTGGGGGTATTTTTGTATTGTGTAACAGCTAATGGCACACTGACATAGTGTCCGAATATTGAGGTGTTCGGGTGTAAGTTGGTGCATTTTCAATGTAAGTCGTTTGGGACCTAGAGATAGTGTCCTGTTTTATAGGTGTCCGTATTTCAGGGAGTCTGCATTTCAGCCATTTGTACTACTCTAGCAGAAAAGCCCTTGAGCACTTTTAATTTGTTAAAACATCACACATATGAATTAACCACCCAAGGCATTCATATTTTCAACCACATGGCCAGGAGGGGATCAAATGTGCTCAAGGAGTTTTCTGCTAGAGTAGCACAAATGGCTGTAGAGGCATACAAATCACATTGGCATTGCGAACGATTTCTGCTAGTGGAATGAACCCCACAACACTATCGCTTATGTTGTGGCACATTATCTGTTGGTGTGATACCCAAGCTATCAAGAGAAGCTGAGGCGGGCCTCATTAATGCGTGAACTACAGAGGCATAGGAATGAACAAAGAAGTGTTTATTGTCTATTCTCCTGAATGTCCACCCGGGAGTACAATTGTATACCTGGGTGGACAGCAAAAAAAGTTTTTGCCATTCGGTCACGGAAGGGACCTAGGGCATTTAACAGTTCTGGCTTATAGTACAAGTCTTTTCAGGATTGGGCCGAGATAAGCAGGGCGTGCTAGCGGACCTATCAATTACGCTCCATGTGGATCGGTCGGAGCGTAATGGAGAGGTCAGCTAGCACGGTTCATTTTACGAGTACCGAAAGGATTTAAGCCTTACTTATCTCAGCCCGATCCTGAAAAGACTTGTTCTGTAAGCCAGTACTGTTAAATGCAGCCAGGTCCCTTCATTGAACGAATGGCAAAAACAGTTTTTGCTGTCCACCCGGGTGTCCAATTGTACCCCCCGGGTGGACATTCAGGACAATAAACATTAAAGCTGCAAAGGCACTTGCAGATGAAGTGAGGGAAGCTGGGCTACCTTCCAATCAGTGGTGGTAGCAATTTCATGGACTGGTATTGCAGCAAGGCCCTTCCATCTCCTTGTGTGTGCCATTGAACCTGTCACGTAGTCAAGCAATGTCAGAATGTGTCTTTCGTTCATTTGTTTGTTTGACATTCGACATTGTGTAAACTGCAAGCTGATCAATGCTTACAACTTATAACGGTTTACCTGCGGATAAGCAAAGCTATTGTAACTGCAGAATTAAATTAACAGTATTTGCTATTTTTAGATATCATGTCATTAGCACCAACTAACTTTTGAACTGAACGTGTCTTCTATGTGCAAATTTTTAATCCGGTTAGATAAATGATTTCTTTACAAGTTGGTGTGAACATTGTCTTTTGTGGAGCCTACCTTGAACTCCTGGGGTTCTCATTCTTTAGTAAACCTGAACACTACTGAATCACAACTTGTTGTCCTAACCATGAGTAGTCTTTAGATATGAAGAACCCACTCTATACGGCCATACCAGCTGTCCTCACATGATGCTAGGACACACCTAAATATTCTACCATTTGGGCTTATAGAAATGTATATTTGTGAGCTAAAGGTTGCTCAAGCTTTGTGGACAAATGGTCGCTTAGCTGGCCTGTCTAATAGTTATATCTCAGGTTTGGTCTTTATTTGTACCATGTGGCATTCGTGAAACTATCAACATGTTGCATGTCGCTTATAAGTGACATTCGTGGCTTAACCGTTAATGTTATTTGTTGTTTCTTAACACCACTTCCGTGAGAATCGAATGTATTTTTTGTCGAACTGACCTGTTGGAAAATTAGTCGGAAGAGTTCTGTATGCTTTAGAAAGCTGATAGGCCAACTCTCGATGAGCCATTTGGTATATATTTTAGCATTGTGACATATAAAACAACATACTTGTATTGGGTGAAACTTACGCACTTTCCCGTTTTTTTGATGTTCGAAAGCTGATCAGTACACTTCCTATCGCTTTTCAACAAAATCTGATGGTATTTATAGATTCTTCTAGATACCAAATAGAGGCCTAGTGTGAGGGTCTGGGTACCTGTTTATGTCCATACTGGCTCCATTGTGGACTATTGGGCGGGCACAGGAGCTGCGCCACCTTTTGGGGGCTGCTGGCCTGACCATTATTGAGTGCATTGTTGCTTTGTGCCTTTGTGAGTCAGTATATAATGCCGGTACATTTGCAAATAAATATCTTTTGGTGTAGGAGAATTGCTGATCCTTGCTCTGCGGCACAGTACTACGCGTTCGACGTATAGCCTGTATAGATAGGATAGGATAGTATCCGTCACACCTAGTGAATAGCATGTCCATAGCTAGCATAGTTTGCGTGCAAACTGCTCCGTTAGGTATATAAACTCGTACCCAGACTTACACTTATTATTTTGCGCATGCGCATTATAAGTTTAAATAAGAAATTTCCTCAGAAGCAGTGCCATGCAGGAACAAACTGCATAAAGTGCTGCATGTGGTGCAAGGCAATAGCTCTGTGTAATTCTGAACCATCACCAGATCGGTAAAATCCTGAATGCGTAGCTTGGGCATAACCCAGATACTGAGTGATGGAAGACAAGGATTCGATTGAGCATGCATCTCAGGCACACATTTTGAAGGTCAGAAGCACATGCATGGCCATAGCTTGCTGTCATATGTCCGCATATGCCTGTGGCTTGCTATCATATGACTACATGCACATGGCAGTGACTTGCTGTCATGTGACTGCACATGGCTGTGGCTTCCATGCTGTCGTATGACTGCACATGGCTGTGGCTTGCTGTCATATGACTGCACATGGCCATGGCTTGCTGTCATATGTCTGCACATGCCTGTGGCTTGCTATCATATGACTACACATGGCCAAGCACATGGCTGTGGCTTGCTGTCCTGTCAGTAATATTCAGAGTCATATGACAGCAAGCCATATGTTTGCCTGGCTGGGCTGTAGTTGCAGAAAGCAGTAAACATCCACACTGCCAGGAGAATGTATCAAAGCATTGGCAGGAAATCTTCATGAGGCTAAAGCATCAAAGTGATGAAGGGAGCTCTGGAAGGCAAAAGAAAGCAAGGATAAGCTTTGAGCATTTGGATATGGAAAAAGATCGCTCCAAGTGGAACTGGAGGTATACCTCAGGCTCTGCAGCCACCACCACATAAAAAAGACGGGAAATAAGCCAGAGCGAGTAACAGAGCAAATGCAAGCGGCTTCTGTTGAGCAGCAGTGATGACATATATATGTTCTGATATGTACTATATAGAGCAAAGGAACCTATTAAGGAACACCCAACTTCCCTTGACTGATGCAGACAAACTATGCGTGCTAGAGAGATAATTGAAACACTGTTGGATAGAGAATTTAACGTAGATTACAACCATAGTAACCGTAGCAAATGTTGTACGAATCCTGATACCAAAAACTCACGTTTTGGCAAACATACCTCAATGTATGGGAAAGGTACCGAATAAGGAACAACCACATCAAAGGGTTGTTATATAAACACTCAGCCGCAATGGGTTTGCTTGGGAGAGGGGGGGGGGGGGGGGGCCTGCTTAAAAATGATATCTCAATCGTCTTTCAGCTACATGGTACAGCCTATAGTCTACTTATGGCCGATAAGCGTAAAGGCTATTCTCCTGAGGTCGCTAGGATGGCTATTGAAGCCTACAAGACCAAAAGAGGCTCATTTCATGAGATTGCGTCCGCAAGCGGAATGAGCACATCGACTCTGTATCGCTTGACGACTGGTGAAGTAGCTATAGATGACGGGCGGGTAGGGGCAAAACCGATATTGTCACGAGCGGCCGAGGCATGCCTGATTAAAGCCATCGTATTCATGAACTTAAGGGGTGTGGGGATGACGAAAGAAGAGGTGTTCAAAGCTGCAAAGGCACTAGCTGAGGAGGAAGGCTGTACGTTTAAGGGTGAAGATGGGCTTCCGACTAAACACTGGTGCGACGGATTTCGAAAGAGAGCTGCAGAGTCAGGCACTCCGATCTCCTTGCATATACCACGCAACTTATCACGCAGCCGTGCAACCTCTGGTAGCGACTCCCGCCTACGTGCTTTTTTTCAACTCATTCAGAGCGAGTGGCAGAACATGGCCTTGACCCATCTAGAGACTTCATCAATCTTGATGAAACCCAGATTGTGCTTGACCCAACCCAGAAGCGTGTGGCTGTAGTTTGTGGAACCAAGCGTGTTCACAAACTCACAGGCATCTATGGGGAGCGTGGAGTTCATATTACGATGGTTGCTGCCATTGTATCCGATGGTACAGCTCTGCCCCCTACATTTATCTTCCAGGGAAAATCAGTGTCGCATGAAATGGCCAGAGCAACTCATAACTTTGATCCAAACTGTGGGCTTGCCTATAGTGCCAGTGGCTGGATTGAATGGAGCATCTACCATGAGATCCTTAAACATCTCATTGATATGTTACCAGCTCCTGAGACACGGGGATACAAGCTGCTCATTGTTGATGGCCACGAGTCATGCATTTCTCTATATGCTGCACAATTAACTATTGCCAACAAGTTTGACATTGTGCTCATGCCTTCCCACACCAGCCATCTGGTACAACCTCTGGATGTAGGAGTGTTTGGTCCACTAAAGATGCTTTCTTCTGCTGCAATGACCAAACATTCAGTATCACATCTTATTCTACCACACGATGTTCCAATGATAATCAATGATGCCTATTATCGATCATTTACAAGAGAGAACATCATGTCTGCATTCCAAAAGACAGGCCTGTCTCCTCTACGTGGGGTAGATGCTCTTCCTGAAGATACAGTTGGACCCCATGATGCAATCATGGCTTCATGTGGTGTGTCGGGGGCAGCACTTTCTGATAAAGTCACCATTGTAAGCTTTATAGATGATGGTGTGGCACAAGAGGTGAAGAGGCGTGTAGATATTGAGGCTGTCGCAATGACAACAGAAGAAGATCTGCAGTTACGTCTGAAATTGTCCATTCAGTACCACTTCATCTATGTGGCTGCATGTGCAGTACGTCCTGAGCAGGTGCAACATGCTGAACCAACCTCTCCACAAAGTTCTGGAAGCATCACTGATGATTCAGATGGAGAAAGCTTGGATCCGCAGGACAACACTACCCCTACTTTTAAGCATTTGAAAGGTTCAGCTCAGTGCATGACTTCAGCACAATGGATTGATGAATTTAAGGCTGCTGAGGATATGAAGAGGAGAGAGATAGCTGAGAAAGAGGAGCAACACAGAAAAAGAAAAGCAGCTCTAGAGGAAAAGGCTGCATTAGAGCGCACAAAGAAACCCTGCGAAGCAATAATGAAAACTGGGGCTCGCAAAGGAGCACAGTGCTGCACACCTAGTTTGCCAAATGCTAGTGGAAATTTTTACTGTGCTCGACATCAGCGTTGAATGTATATATGTAGGCTAGTAAAACATCTCTGTCAATTAGATTCATCGATTTGCACATGATCTTAAAACAGTAAACCCATAATGGTGATTAAATTTTTTAATGAGATTTAGTGTTCCTTAATAGGGGTGCGTTCCACATTCGGTTCCTTTGCTCTATGACTGTGTGCAAATGGAAAATAGCGCACACGTAGACTAATATATCAGCCAAAGATCGACATTATGCAGCACACCCGCGGAATAATACATCGGTGTGGGAATGTGGCCACAAAGATGGACATAATAAGAAGTGCTGATTTCAACACTTGCATAGAGTTAGACGGTCTAAATGTGTACAAAACCGACACATCTTACAAAGATAAGCATATTTGGACCGTTTTTGGTGTTAGAAAAGGCTTCAGAAAAAAGTGTACTTTTATCTGTAAAGCTTCCAACCGTTTGACTAAAAACGATTGCAGGTTACAACGAGAAGTACATACGACGCTAGAAATAGTGTAAACCCACATACAGAGAGTTGCACTATTATTTTCTTATGCTTTTGTGGCTAAAAAACGAGTCCGACTAATGTTCTAAAAGTTGAATTCGACAAAATAGCCCCCCCAAAAAATACGATTCTCACGGAACCGGTGTTAATATGTACTGTTTCTTATTAGGTTTGATAAGCACTTGAAATTAATACATAGAGATGTATGATTTTAATATTTATCTTTGCAGAGATATAGTTGCGTAAAGTACTTGCAAGCTTTCCAGCTCCATAATTTAAGCAAACTATGTCGCTCTGACAGCTGGTGCAGTAGCATGGTGGCTAGTTTATGGCAGGTGTGGCAAACCTGGTTATGGAGCCCCCCCCCCCCCCGCCCTTTCCCCCAATGCACATACAAACACACATGCAGTGCAATTGCTACTTAAGTGTCTGCTAGTTAATTTAAATGTAAACATGCATTCCGCATCAAAACAATGTATAGTGAACCATGAATGCAGCAAATTTAGCGCTCGTGAGTCTTGATAATTCAGCTGAGCTGATTGCAAATTATCAGTTATTCTTTCAGTCCGGATCTCCATCAGAAGTTTTCTTTCTACTGTCATTTTAAAAAAAGTGTCTTTTTTTCCTGTTACCCTTCTGGACCTTAGGCAGTGCATTATAAAACCCTCTTTAGTGCATAGAAACTGCGTTGCACTGTACTGACTTGAACTGATAGGAATGGTTCAGGAAATGCATCCCTTAATTGGTAAACTGGGGGAGGGGGTTGCTACATGCGGTCTGCTTAATTTGTTTGGCTCGAATTAATGTTTCATTTCCATGCCTGCTGCATGATTTGCCATTCAAATGTTACTGATTCCAACTTGACGCCTTTCATTTCCCTATACATGTAAATGATTTGACAGATGGCTGTGATAAAATTAATTTAGTCATGTGACCAGTTCAATTTTAATTCTAGCTACCAGGCTGATGCCATTGTTTGTATACTTCAACAATGGACCATGATAGGACATTTCATTGGCCCTGCCAAAGTTTGGGGATTATAAGTTAATCAAATATAGTGATGTATGATGTTGGCGCAAGCACATCACATTTCTGAATAAGTATACTCTATGCTTATTCTCCATTTCTATATATAGGTCACACCAGATTTTCTGTTTTTTTCTCTTTCCACCATCACTCGTTTGAATCACACATAAAGATGCAAGTAGCCAATAGTCTTGCGCTCAGCCTGGATGGATTAATCCAACAATGTTTGTAATAACAGCCATTGCGCAGTGTAGCCAGTGGGACAATTACCTGATCGCACCGAAAATACAAAATAGTTAGCAATTATGTCACGGAAGCTGATAGGACCTCCACGAGAGAAATCCAGAGAATTGTATTTTATAATACAGGATTTTTTTTTGTGTCATACAGCCAGAGCATCAATTTATTACCTCGTGCCTAGCCCCCCCCCCCCCCCCCCCCCCCCCCCCACCCGGGCCACCACATGACTGGGCAGGTGACTATATCATTGGTGTAAATTAAACGGGAAAATGTGCGTGTGCCTTGTTTAACTGAATGTTTGTAACAAATTGATGAACAGCATAAATCAATAGCTATAGAGCTTTACTATTATAGTAATACAATAATGATCACCTGAATGACTATGCTGTATAGTGTTCTGTATCATGTAAAATCTCTTTCCTGCACACTCATTGTGTTGTATTTCTGTACAGGCCAAGGATGATGATGCTGCTGGGAACCAGACTGGTGCCAATCAGAAGGCCTGCGTTGCACTGGCTCTCAACATTGCTGCTGTGCTCTTCCATGTTGTGGCAGCCATTGCAATAATCGTCCCTGTGGCTTACTGCAGCAGTTTCCTATGGTACTATTGTTACTAGGGGACAGTCTCTTAATGCTTAGTGAACATCCATTGCTGTTTAATGCATTGTTAGTACATAGGTGCAGAAACTGATAAACAATTGTACCGATTGTAGATGTGTAACTGAAATCATGGTGAAGTTTATCCATAGGCTATTGAAACCAATTTAGACTTGGGTTGGGAGGGACTCATAGCCAGGTATGATGCCTAAGGTAAACATGTGTCTTTAGCCTCTGGACCCTAGTTGCCCAAGGTATCCATGGCAATAAGGACACATACTCTTGGCACTTGGGCCTCATCATCTGATTGAAGCAGTTCTATGCTCTGCTAAGTGTCTGGCCAGCAAGGACCCATCATCCATGTACCATGAATGTAATAGGATGTTGAAATACAAACTGTGATTTGCTAGTTTGCTATTTTATGAATAAGGTGTTTAGTAAAAGTGAAGGCTCAACATTTCTGGACACCTGGCTCCGAGCGTAGACAAGCCATGGAATGAGACAGGATAGGATGGTGACCATATCACGTAATCACCCATAGAAGGAGCTCATGAAAATGCTTGGTACATTCTGGACTGATTTCTTGGCAAGACACCTGAAAGGTCTTCATGTCCACAAATAGAGCATTTACACTAAAATTTACATCAGCCCAACATTCCTTTATGCAGATCATGAGCAATTTTCTCAGCCCCTGAAGGGCAAACCACACAAATCTTGGTAAGGATGCTAACAGCATCATGTAGACATTTATTGTCAGACATTGTACAGCTATGGACCCAGATATCACCAGGAGGCAATGTCACTGTTCTAACCAGTCTATCCTTGCCACAAATGTGGCAATTTCAACTTGAGTATTCACAACTGCCCTCAGGGTATTGAGAACTGGGGTTTGCAATGGCACTTCAGCTGCACCAATCAGGTGTTGGATACCGTCGATTGGGAAAAGGATCTAAGGATTGTACATACAGAAGGGAGCTTAGTGTCAACCAAAGGCATAGGAGCCACTAATGGACATGCAGCCGTGGGATGTTTTCTAACCAGCAGCGTCCATTATTAGGTGCAACCCCAGAAGGTGTAAGGATATGGCAGGCCTTCCCATACAGACCACTGTGTGCAAAAAGATAACAAATGCCACTTTACTTATGGAGCCATGCTTAGTGGTGTGTACTAGTAAAAAGGGAGGCATGGCAGTGACGAATAGGCTTATTGTGGCAGCCATGTTGCATGAAGTTGAGCAGGACACACTTTGGGAGCTTGAAAAGCTATGTCCAGGATTCAACAGAGTTCTCAGCAACTACTGCTCTAAGTGCAGCTGACAAGACATGAGCAAATGAAGGTTTGGCCTCTTTTGATATGAACTGACAGGTTGAACATTCAGAGGTTGTATATTTCACTACGGGTAGATAAGATATGAGAGACTTGGCCTGGCACAACTGTTGGAGCTGAAAGTAGAGCAGGTGGAAGCATTGATGGTTCAGATGGTGCTGTTATGCACTTCTTGCTGTGGACTGCCTGCGAGAAATTGAGACACTGGTTACAAATGAATAAGTTATGGTCCTTATTATGATGATGATCATGGTGATGATTATTATTGCTAAATTCAATTAACTTGGTTGGATTTGAGTGCCCTATGCTGAAGAATGATATGGTGCTCGTGGAATAGAATTATGTAATGCTTTTTGGCTAGGCATGATGGTACATTATCATGACCAACACTGGGAAGTCCAAGGTTCTTGGAAATACATCCAATTAAAACCCATTTACCAATTCACACTAGTTAGGGCCTCATCCTTAATTGTGAAGTGGACCATCCAGCGTGCACTGGGTTCCTGTGTTGTTGCTCAGTTCTTATTTGTTTCATGTTTGTAATTCATGTCATTTCATTTTCTATATTATAATGAAATTTTTTATATGACGTTCTGCTACATCTACTTATATTATACAAATATGCACACACAAACACACACAATACAAACAATTACACACAAGTTCATCGTATGAATGAGTCAGGATGGCATGAGCACTAGCTCTAATTAGATTTAGGGTAAATCTCATGAATGACTAGACAAGTCACTACTTGCGAGAAAGCCTCGGCATTCATGCACCATAACTCTTTACCACCAGTGAAATGTATTTCTAACTCAATTCAGCACATTTCATATGATTTTGTGTATTTTCTGAACTCAGTTGCTATTTGCTGCAACACTTGTAGCAGAATTGAGTTAAGATGTAATGGTGACATTGATGGCTGCTGTCACACAAGGCTGTCTGCTGGACAAGTCCTTGAGCTGTCCTGACCCCAGCTGGCCACAGAGTCATTTCCAACTTCAAAATGTAATGACAAGCCAGCTCTATGAAAATAAGAACACATTATGTACAACATTACACCTCAGAGTGACATTGCCACCTCTCAAGGGAATTACCTGGACAAAGAGGGCAAGTC